>JAJLUJ010000008.1:152952-166772 GCA_030564235.1 Blastobotrys elegans
TTTTTTTTTTTTTTTTTTTTTTTTTTTCTTCTCTCTCGTTGTTCGCCAATTAATTGTTGGGATTTTTGCGTGCCCGCAGTCGGGGATTCCCGGGGCGGAGGTTTAAAACGGTCAACGCCGATATGCCTTATAGAGGTGTACACAGAAAACCGTTCGAAACCAATTGCTTGTAGCCAGTTTGTTAGATTTCGTTGATTGAAGGAGGTATCGTGTGTATAATATACATGGAGGCGGTACTAAAGTAGATTATTATCAGACTAGAGCCGTGTCACGTGGATTGTTGAACGAGTTATGCCGTTTTCCGTCCATGGCAGTGTGTACGTGTACAGCGGTTGGGTTGTTAATTGAGGTTACTTCGGGTTTAAAGGGGTTCAGTCTTTTACCGTGTTTATGTCAGAACTGTGGGGGGAGAGAGAGTTGAAGTAGCATTATCTAGATTCGGATTTCACGGGTACTATAGATATCAATCTTCGTCATTCAGGCCAAAGTCAATGCATGTGTTGTTCAATTAGCACTTGGAACTGAAGTCGCCATAAGTTATGCCCTTTTTTTTCTCGTGGAATTGTAATAGCCGCATTGACCTGTCGGGCACTCGACTTATCTGTTAGGGGGAAAAAAACGTGATATTTTTAATTGATTAATTACAATTTGGAAAACGCATCATCGACCACAGCTTGAAGCTGCTCAGCATTATCGTACACTAGCGAGCCCTGCTCATTGTACTGTTTACAGTTGTCAAGCATGGTTTTAAAATCAGACTTGACCTCGTCAAGGGAGGAGTAGGCGGAATTGGCCAGTTTGAGCTCAATTGTGTCTAGAGCGATTGGGTTGGTGATCATTTGGTAGTAGTCTGGGTAGTCGGTCCGCGATGGCAGCTCCAAAAACAAATCACATCTGGTCTGCCCATCCTCATCAGTCGATGTCTTGAACGCTTCAACGACAGACGAGGCATCAATCTCCTCCTCAACCTTGCTCTTTCGCGATTTCCGTTTGGACGGCCGTTCTTCCGCAATCATTGACCGTTTCCGCTTGACCGAGACGTCTTCTTCTTCATCTGCTTGTTTTTCTGGCTTTTCTTCTTCTTGTTGCTGTTGTAGCAGCTCCTTTTCCTCGTCGTCAAGAACCTCCAGTTTGGCTGATTTTCGAGCCGCCCGTGCCGTTTTCCGAGCAATTGCGGCTTCAATACTGTCATCATCATCATCGACGGCATCCAACCATTGCTCTTCAGTCAGACCATCATCGTACATGATGCTCTTTCGTTCACGAGCGCCACGGCCTAGAACCTCGTCACGGTTTGGTTCCATATGCTCCTCAATATCCTGGTGATAATCTTCTGGGAGCTCTTCGGAGGAGTACAGTCTGTCTTTTGGCTTGTTTCTTCCAAACTCGCTAAACTGGTTCCGTTCTTGGTCCATTTGTTGGAAAATGTCAATCTCATCCTCACCACGGGCCAGAATCTCATTAAGCTCGTCATCGTCCATATCCTCGTCTTCCGCTCGCTGATTCCGCTTGGCTTCTTCCGCGTCCAACAAACTTCGCAAAAACGCTTCTTGCTCTTCCGAAGTGGACTTGTTATCAAACTTACCGGCTTGAATAACCTTGCCGTCAATTTCCAGCTTGGCATGTGCCCGTTCCAGAATCTGCTCTTCAACGGTGTTTTCAGTAATGAGTCGCAGAATCCGCACCTCCTTGGTCTGGCCAATACGATGCGCACGATCCTGAGCTTGCAAATCTTGATGCGGGTTCCAATCCGTATCATAAATAATGACAGTATCGGCGGTCTGCAAATTCAGACCCAGCCCACCAGCACGCGTGGACAACAAAAACGCAAAATAAGGTGAATCTGGCGCGTTGAAAAGCTTCAAAAGCTCGGACCGCTCGTCCGCCTTTGTGCCACCATCCAAACGCAAATACTGCATACCTCTAAACCGCATGTAATCCTCCATAATGTCCATAACCTGGGTCATTTGGAAAAACATCAACACCCGATGGCCGGTGGCTTTGAATTTGGGCAGGATACGGTCCAAAAGCTCAAACTTGCCAGCAACTCGCCACAAGTCATCATTGTTGATCTTGGTGGGGTTGATCATAGACTCCACCTCTTCAAATACGAATGGATGGTTGCAAATCTTTCGCAGCTGCATAATCTTGTTGTTGAGACCTTTGATAGACGAGGTGGCCTTGCCGTTTTCCCCTACCGGCTTGTTCCCGGTAAACAAGATACCATAACGCACCATCTGATCGTAAAGCTTGGCCTGTAGAGCAGACGTCTTGCACTTGACCACCTTTTCAATCTTATCTGGCAAGTCCTTCTCGACATCCTTCTTTAATCGTCGTAGAAGGAAGGGCCGTAGAACCTTATGAAGACGACGAATAATCAGCAAAGTCTCTTCTTCAGTCAGTTCCATTTTATCCTGCCCGCCAGTGTTTGCAAACGGCGTGTTGAACCAATCATCAAACGTCTTGACCGAGTTGAAAATCTTTGGAAGGACAAAATTCAGCAACGCCCACAGCTCAGGCAGATTGTTTTGAAGCGGAGTCCCCGTCAAGATGAGTCGGTGGCGCGAGTGGTAGTACGTGGACAAAGTATGGGACAGTTTTGAACTGGTATTCTTCATACGATGACCTTCATCAATAATCATATGCTGCCATTTAATCTTGCTCAGCAGCGCTCTGTCCTTGATGATATATTCATAGGTGGTGAGGAGCACCTGGAAATCCCCGCTTCGAATCACCGCCTGCTGGCCCTTCCGCGCGTTGGGAGGGCCCTTATAAACCACGCGTTTGATTGACGGGGCCCATTTTTCAAACTCCATGTTCCAGTTGGTTAGTGTAGACAATGGCACAATAACCAGAAACGGCCCACGCTGCTTCTTGAACTCAATCAGATACCCGATAAGCGAGATGGACTGGATCGTCTTACCCAGACCCATCTCGTCAGCGAGAATCCCATTCAAGTTGTTGTTATATAGCGATACCATCCATTCCAAACCTTTAATCTGGTATTCTTTTAGCGTACCACCGACAAGAACGGTAGGCTGCAGCTTTACATTTTCCTGGATACGGTGAGCAATGTTGTAATAGTCATCATCCGTGCCTTCGTTGGACATTTCCATACCACCGTCTTGTTGTTGGACTTGGACGGCGGCGGATAGGGACTTGAGGAACTGGTTAGTCTGAGATAGGAGATGCGTAATCCGCGTGTCCTTGGTCTGGTCAAGCAGTTTAATATACGCCTCTTCATCGTTAGATCGCAATGCTTGGAGACGTTGCTTGGCCGTCTTTTCAGATCGCTTGCTTTCGTCTCTATCAATCTCCTTGTGGATGTTATTGATAACCTTGACGAAATCATCGCCTTTCCGTCGCTGAAACTCAACCTGATCCCGCATGCGGTTCGCGAATTTCCGCACTTTACCAAACTTGCTCATTCGTTTCTCAAGCTCCTTCTTTTCGCGTTGTTGGCGCTGACGACGCTCCAGCTCCTCGGTCAACCGCAGTTCCTGAGCTGATTGAACCTTCTCGAGCCGGAATTGAGACCGATTCTTAATCTTTTGCAGCTCGGGGGAGTCGGCAACCTGGTTCACAACCCGTTGTCGCAATGACTTTTGTTTAGTCAGCAACCTAAGCGCTTTGAGTTCAATCAAGGCTTTAATTTTCAACGAGTCTGCGTTAGGGTTAATCTCGTCACCGGCGTGGTAATTGTCTTCATCGCCGTGAATGAAGGTTCCGAGATTGGCTGGTAACGCTTCAAGCTCGGCGAGTCGGTACGTGACGCGGTTCCGAACAATCTGCTCGCCAACGCTAGAGTTTTGCACAACCTCACCACCATACTCTTCCAACTCGGCCTGAACCTGCCGAGCCGCAAACGAGTCGTCGTCATGAACCGTCTTCCCGTTTGTGTAATTATGGTACCCGTTCGTCACCGCAGCAGGTTTAAGCGCCGATTGGAGCTCGTGAGGTAAGTCAACGTTACGAGTTAGCAGCTTGAACGCCTGGACCTGCGCTCGAGTCAAGTCCGCGTCATACCCAGCTCGATTTGTCTCCACAACGCTACCAACCCGCGATTCATACTCCTTCTGTTGCTTGCTGATTCGAGCAAGCGTCTTGCTGAGCTCCTTGAACTCGGAGTGAGTGGCCGGTACGTTCTTACTTTTAAGCGCGTTCCATCTCTTTTTTTATTTTTTCAATCATTAAAATTAGCTCAATTCGGGTGGGTGGAGAAAAAAATAACGTACCATTAGTAGCAGCTTGAACTGGTCAAGCGTTTGCGGTGTGGGGACATGCCCGTCGTATGTGTTTTCCATTCGTGTGTGTGTTTTTTTTATTTATGAGAATAATATATAAGCGCGCTCTCTTGTCGTCACGGAAGGGAAGTGGGAAAAAAAAAAAAAAAAAAAAAAAAAAAAAATTTTGTTGGACCGGTGGTGTTGGGAGCAAAAGATGATTGGGAGGAAAGGTTTTTTTTATTGTTCAGGTTTGGCGGGGCGCGCGCCTCGCCCGTCTTCTGCCTGGCTACTACGCCTCACCACAATGCCTAGACGGGAAGAGAGTCCAGATGTCAAGCTGAGCAAGTCCATGTCGTATCTGCTTCGGCATGGCGCGGTGAAAGAAAAGCTTGCGATAAGTGTGGATGGGTACGTGAAGGTGGAGGATATGCTTAAACATCGGCGCTGTGCCGGGGCGACTTTTGCCGATGTCCAACGAGTAGTCGATACAAACGCCAAAAAACGGTTCGCGATGATGGAAAATGAACATGGGGAGTGGGTTGTACGGGCTAACCAGGGCCACACGCTCGAAGTCGAGCTGCCGTTTAAGAAGCTTGAGCGTGGTGAGTTTCCTGCGGCGGTGATCCACGGAACAAACCCACAAGCCTGGGAGAGTATCAAAACAGAAGGCCTTCAAGTAATGAAGCGGAATCATATCCACCTCGCAAAGGGAAGGTTTGGTGAAGAAGGCGTCATTAGTGGCATGCGGAAAAGCGCCAAAGTTTACATCTATATTGATATCGACAAGGCTCTGGACCGAGGAATTGTATTTGAAGAGAGTGAGAATGGAGTAATCTTGACTAAAGGCTTGGATGGGGTCATCTCACCCGACCTGTTTTTGAAAGTAGACTGCGCGTAAATAAAAAATAAAATAAAAAAATTTTGGGACCAAATTTCACCACCACTCACAAGCTATACACATAATAAAATGACTGTGGAGATTCACAACGACGCGATTGCTCAGACAACTGACATTGTACAGAGATTAGAAAACGCCCTCCTCAGTGTGGTTGACGGTGGGGACTCGCGCGATGTGATGACGGGGCTGGTGGAGCTAAGGATGTGGAATAGGGCTGCCCAGGATTCGGTCAAACAGGTCAAGGAGGCCACCTATCTCAGCAATCAACAAGTCGACAGCTGCAAACTTGATATCCAGAATATCACCTACGAGCATAAACATTTAAAGAGCGAGATTGAACAGTGTGCAGAGTATGAATCAAAACACGAACTGCTGGATATGAAAAGCAAGCAAGAGTTTTTGGAAGAACAGCCCGATAGTATAAACCTGTCTGAGCATGAACTGATGGTTGCGCGGATAAAAGACGAAGAAAAAAAGAGATTGGAGCTGTTTTTGGAAAAACAAAAGGTGATGAAGGAGAGAGATGAGCTGTATACACAAGTCAAGTCGTTAAAGGATGATTATGAAAACCTGGAATTGCTAGGGCAGCATTTTGATAAGATTGTCGACTCGACATTGCCGTTGCAGAGCTATTTCGAAAAGCACAAGGGGCCGAGTGAAGACGGCACGGAGCAGGAGAAGAAGAATGAAGACCAAGAGATGAAGGAAGGTGAATCAAAAGACGCCAAATAACCCAGCTGTTTGGCTTTGCACGTTTTCAATCACCGCATGTTCATAAGCAATTCAACGGTATAGTTTGGAGCCTGTGGGGGGCATCACACCTGCATCGACTGTCAGCATAATGCATATGAATCAAGTTGTATCTGCCACAGTATTACAAGCGTGTGCGAACATCTTAAGACAGAGTCAGCTAGGAAATCTACGGGAATATATTGCTATATATAAAGCTTTGGCTGATGGCTAACCAATACACATGCTACAAGTATACCACAATGAGTTATAGGAGTTTGTCGAAACGTAAGCGCTGTGGGCAACAGAAATGAAAATAAAGTGGATTCTCGAGAATGAGAATGCACAACATCGAGCGGCACTTGATCACGAGCCATGTTTACTGTTGAAGATGTGGCAGAAATCCAAATTTAACACTCATTATATGTGTGGAAGCGGCTGAGATATGTTCGAGATCTCTCCAACATAAACGCATAGCTCAAACATGCGCACGCATGCACCCAATTCAATATATGACCGGCAAACCTGTCTTGCACACGTGGCAATAAGGCGCCTCAATCGCAGACGTCCTGAGGTGTCCAAGGGCATGCATACCAATTATACACCGATCGATTCCAGCGACCCGGAGCCCCGATTTTAAAATTTCTTTTTGGGGGCATGCATTCTAGAGCTCCCAATTAATACGTCTTAAGGTTTACAAGTGGCAACAACAACCTTGATAACCCCCTCTTTTACCACTATTTGGGGGCCATCGTCGGTGGGTATAAAAGTCGACCGATATCCTCCTTCCTTTTTATTTTTTCTTTCTCTTCGACATTGCCCCAGCATCAACCACAAACCACGAATATCGGGGGAACTACCGCGCACACAAAACAGTACACGATATATCAACATGTTATCACTGCAATGAACTAAAAACCGGGTTAATTCAGTAATTTACGAAAAAGAACGTTACCAACGGAAACAAGATGTCGAGAAAACGTATACATTAATACCAAGTCATATTCCTGATGGGGATGTATGCAACGTTACACATACCAGTTCGACACGTGTCCTCATACTTTTCGATAATACCTTGTCGTTATATTTTTTTCTTTCACTGGTATACCAAAAAAAAAACCTAAAGAAACCGTTCGTTAGATATCAAATCGATAAACGGCAAAGAAAAAATGAATCAGCCGACAACCATTGATGGTTGTTGAACTGCTTGAAGCGATGTCGACAGGATTCGAACCTGCAGCCTTCAGAGGATTCCAATCGTTGTGAAACGAACCGAAATCTGATGCTCTGCCATTGAGCCACGACATCTGTACTGCGATATTTGGAGCTAAATACAGGCCGTTTTATAGTCCGGGAAATCATGCGGCTTCCATTTTTTTTACCCGAAAAAGCCTCCCCCAGGAGCTCTGGGAGTGTCAAGCGCTAGTTTCGACACTCTTGAGCCGAAATCGGGGCTAACTAGCAGGAAGGATAACAGTGCGAAAGCACCCTGGAAACCAGAAACAACAGACCCGGCCTACCACAAAAAACCTCGAGCACTGCTATAAAAAGGTCCTACCTATTGCGTAACAAAAAATGTAATTAACAATAAAATGATTTCAAGTCAAGTCAAAAAAAAAGTCAAAGTCCGAAAAAAACCTACATGAACTGAACCGAGCGACTGAAGTTGACAAGAGAAAGCCAGTTGAGGACGTGAAGTTGTTGGGTACCATTCTCGACAGGAAGCTCCGGTAAATGTACATATGGCTTGTGTGGTCCCGAGTATTGAGTATGGGTATGTGCTCGGGGCATGCAAGTCAACGCCAATACCGTCTTGTGCTGGCGAAACGGCCCTGCCGCCAATGCACATGCGGCTGAAACTGTCAGGCTTATCAAAAGCCGCACGGCTGTTTTTAGGGTTGGCACGGCGAGATGAGAACAGAGTTGGTGAAGAGACATTGCACGAGGAAGACGGAGAAGAAGGAAATGGTAGCGAGTGTGGTTAAGGCTGTTGAAGGTGAGTGGCAGGTCTAGTACAATGCGGCCGATGCGGGGCGAGGTTGAAAGCGTGGAGCACATACTCATCTAGCAGCCGCTGAGGATAGTACTACGTAGAAGCCTGTGCCTACGTACTCTAAGTGCGGGCGAGCGCAAGCTTCACACCAACACCATGTCTCGGGTCAGTATCAATGGGTTTCTCGGCAAGCCTTTTGGCAGTGGACGGTGGGGTTCGCCAAGGCGACCCGCTAGCACCGACGCTGTTTCCCCTCGTGTTGGAGCCATTTCTTTTTGCTTGGCGCCGACGAATGCGCTGGTTTTCGCTGCCTCCATCTTATCTGACTCGGGCCGTGGGTTCTACCAGCCTCTAGCTACGGAAAAACCCTGATCGACTTGTTGCCTCAATCGTCGGTAATTGTCTTCGAGTGTTTGAACGAGCTCGTGATTTGGTGGCCCGTCGACAAGAGGGCCCCACCACCAACCAAGGCTGATGATCAACCGGCAGCCAAACAGTGGTCACTGGAGCGCATGGCTTGTGTCTAAGGAGGTGCTGTATAGTGGGGAACTGCTCTGCAGGGAAGCGCTCGACACCATGCAACATGCCTTTTTTTGAATGCTCAGTCACGCAGTACTATTTCTGCCAGTTTTTTTGGTGCGCCGCTCGAGCCGCACTCATACCCGTACCTAGGACGTTGTCTCGGTAGGTTGAATCTCACGCTCTTCGCGTTGCGTATCGAAGAGCTGGTCTACCATTATCGTTTCAACATTTGACATCCAATCGCCTGTCCATCCGGAGCACCCAGTTGGGGACACGGATCGTGATGACTACACCATTATTGCGAAAAGTTATGCATTCTCTGACAAAGTTTTAAGGATTTTTTTTTTTCTTCGTACAGCACTTTTCAAGACTGCATTTGAAAATTTCTCACGACGAGTTTGTAGAAACTTGTTCTACCTATTGAGTATACCCACTACGGATCGACAATATCAAGCTAGCCGTAACTTCCAATGTAATTTATAATATGAGTCACTAACAGTCAGCTGAGGATATAGCAATGTGCAAACCGATGCCATACTAATTTAACCAGTAAATAAAGCATCAATAACACAACAACCCTATTGTGTATTTAATTCTATTTATGTAATTATATAATGGAATGGATTTGGTGGAAAAAGGATTCAAGCGGTGTCGATCCGAGCCACCCAAACGCTCCCTTAGCTACTTCCAACCAGGCTGGCTTGGAACAGAGGTGAGCTTTGTTACGTACGCACCCGCTTGATTGGGCATGTACGCTTGCCAAGACCTTTGGCCAAGAATTGTCATATAGCGGCGTAAAAATACAAATTATGATAATAATACTAGTGCGCACTATCTATAGCTAGTAGGCTTAGGCCTTATAAAGCTTACATACCACCATCACCAACTTTAACTTAACTTAACCCAGCTCGATGCGTGATGTGGTAGATCGGGGGGTGGCACAGGGTAAAAATAGCAATTCAAATTTCATATGCCTAGGGCGAAGCGAGCAAGTACTCTACATTACGTAAGGCTGATCATCTTGCATATAAAAAAAAAAAAAAAAAAAACACCCACACATAACGCTGCTCCGGACACACCGACCGGTCTTCCGACGCACTATAAAAACCTCCCATCTCCACCTCCACTTGTTTTTGACAACGACACAACACACACAACACAAACATGCCCGAACTAGAACTAATACACGAGCACTACCTCAAACGCGAGCTGTTGCGTATACAAATCGACCATGAGATTGCCAAGCTCGACGATTTCAAGACGATAGGCAAGCTAGGCGCGCCTTTTATCGACAAGACCAACGAGCCCGACCCATTCCCCGTTTTGCACCATCTCTTCACGTCATGCATCAAAACCTTTCCATTTGTGGATAAGGTTGACGACCAAAAGTTCTGGGCCGACACTGTGCAAGAGTTTTTGGAAGATTTTGCGTTTAAAGAAATCTCCAACTCTGCGGACCGAGACGAGGAGACTAAGCGTTCGCGAATGTCCAAGCGGTTCACCAAGCTCATCCACCTGCACGCCTCGGCCGGGATAAAGACGACCCGTGACGAGAGTGAGGCCAAAGTGCCGCGTGTTTCCGAACGAGGCATGGAGGAGGCCAAGATTATAGTTGAAGGTGGTGACGGCGATGCAAAATATAGTAATGGCTACCACATTAATGTTGTTGGTGTGCGGAAGATTACCAAACGAGGCGGGTTCTTTAGCGTTAGTGACAAGAGCCACGCCGAGTTTATCATCCAGACCGAGCCTGATAACGATGGGCCGTGTGTGTTTGTGGCTCGTCGCTATTCGGACTTTAAACAGCTGGACAAGAAGCTCCGGAAAGAGTTTCCTGGTAAGCAGATCCCGCCATGTCCGAGCAAGAACAAGTCGGATACTGTCATGACTGACGACGAGGCAAGCGAGGATGAGGAAGGCGTGCTGGTGAGGGAACGTCAACGGACCTCATTCCGTGGTTACCTCCGCCTGTTGCTTGAGATCCCTGCGGTGGCTAGATGCCAAACCTTTCTCGAGTTTCTGTTTAAGGACAAGATGCGGGAACTATCTCCTGATGAGGAGGTGGACATGAAACAGCGGTATAAGATGGACAAGTTGCGAGCTAGCCACCAGTTTAAGTTTTTTGAGATTGCCACTGAGCGAGCTCGGTTGTTGGAAGGGTATATTCAAGAGTTTCGGGAGGAGCTGCTGGCAAAGGACGGGATTCACCATCTGTTTGATGAGATTAGGCAGCATGAGACTATTGAAGAGCTGTCTCCAAAGTTTAAAAAGTTTGTGGAATGGGGCAATATTGAAATGGCGGCAACGTTGTATCATATTTTTGTTGCCGATGATACGTCTCCCGAGTTTTATTCTCAGATTAGACGGATCCACGGCATGATGCCTTATTCGGTCATGAAGACGATCCTACGCTACTCCAACCCGGTCGCCATGATCAAGGGCGTTACTGACCTCTTTTTGGCCCAGCCGTTTGGCCAGCGCTCGCTCCTGCAGAACATTTTGTACATGGTGCTGAGAGATGACATCAAAGGGCAGGAGCGGCTATTGGAAGAGCTGAAAGCACAGATTGCGCACTCGGACGTGACACGGGTCATTGATGCATACGTGGCTAATACCACTGCTGAGACGAAGGCTACTATTCGTAACATTGCGGTTGAGAATGAGACGGATGTGGTGGTGGCCATTTTCCAATGCGGGCACTTGTTTGATGAAAATGTTCATGAGGCGATTGTCGCGCTTATCTGCAAGTACCACCGCGAGTATTACCAAGCGACTGGAAAAGCAAGTTATGATACCGAGTGTGCAGATCGGTATGCGCAGTTGCGTGAGTATCTCAAACTGGCGATCCGAAAACGAGATAAAGACAAGATGCAAGAGTTTTGGTCGGATGAGATTACCATCCGATTCATCCGCGAGATGGTCACCGTATTCTACACTCCATTGATTCGTGTCTTCAAGAGCGCCAACATGCACGAATCGGTGGCTGATTTTGAGCGGTTTATGGATGATTTGTGTAGAGTTGTTAACCGCGCGGAGCTCGACGCCGCATCGGCAGATCCAAATCAGCTCGTGGAGTCTTTTATTGCATTATGTTCACGGCACCAAGGCAGTTTGTATAAATTTGTGCATCAAGTCTACAAGAAGGATAAGGAAGGGCTGTTTGCGGCGCTGATGGAGTGGATCAGTCGTATTGTCGACTTTTTACGAGATGGCAATGGACGTCTCATGGATCTACATGGTCTTTTTGTCAATTCCAACGTTGATCAAGAAAAAGTGGTTCATGAGATGGATAGCATTATTGAATGGATTAAAGAAAGGCGCCAATGGCGTGATTCCCAAGCTGCAAAGATTAAGGAGAAACAACAGCAGCAGAGATCTGCTAATGGTGGTGGTGGTGGTGGTGCGAAGAATGGTAACGGTGAGGATTGGAACGAGGCAATGCCGAACGGTGGCATTTCAGGTGCCGACTTTGGCCTTGATGATGATGAACTAGAAGACTTTCAAGACGACTACGACCTTGAAGGGTTGGAACCACCCCAACGACCGCCCATTTTGGAAACAGCCAAGTTACGGCCGCTGTTTGAAAAGGAGTTGTGTAATGTTTTGGTATAGATTTGTTATACTATAGAAGAATTCTTAAGAAGAAAAAATCTGGGCGCATGTTTACGTCATTATGATTATGGAAAAACTCTAACCGACACAATCGATGATGATGAGTTGCCGTATTGAAAATTTTCGTGCATATGTACCGAAATATATAATCATATGTGTATTTCTCCGATCGCGAGCTAGAACAGTGCGCAGTCAACAGATAAGGCCCAATTTGATTCAGTTATAGTATGGCTGGTTCAAACGGGCTAAAACGACAGCCAAAAAGAGAGTGTATTCTAGGTATACGTATACGTATACGAAAAAGTACTGTAAGGAGATATCATATGCCAATCGATGAGCACAATTTGATCAATTGATATATATATAATCCGTTTTCGGCCCAAACCGGCCGGGAATATGTTGCTGCACGTGAGCGTGCGCACGCGCGCACAGTACGATCGAAAGCCTACGCCGTTCGCCCTTCGTCCGCGCACTAATAATTCTTTCTTTTTCTTTTGTTGGGAACTTTTTTTTAAAACGGGACAAACAAGGCCCAGTTTTTTTTTTTTTTTTTAATGCAACAACGGAAAAAAAGTATAAAAGATGGCGCTATTCCCAACCTACCTTTATTCATTCATATACATCTTTTTTTGTTAAACCTTTACAGCAAAAAAACAACCAACAAACAAACAACCAAAATGTCTGCATCCCAAGCTACTAACCGTCTAAACAACTTTGGCCTGTCTTCGGCCAATTCAGACCAGAAAAAGTTCCGAGTGTGTGTTGTAGGGTCCGGCAACTGGGGCACAACTATTGCCAAAATTGTTGCTGAGAATGCCGCCGATCACCCAGAAATGTTTGAAAAGGAGGTGCGAATGTGGGTGTATCAAGAGCAGGTTGAGGGCCAGAACCTTACTGAGATTATCAACACCAAGCACGAGAATGTCAAGTACTTGCCAGATATTAAGCTGCCGCACAATCTGCACGCTGAGCCAGACCTTCACAAGACTGTCGAGGGCGCTGATTTGGTTGTTTTCAACATTCCTCACCAATTTTTGGCAAACATTTGCAAACAGCTCAAGGGATTGGACCTGGAAGGTGTGCGTGCAATCTCCTGTCTAAAGGGTTTGGACGTGAATAAGGATGGTGTCAACTTGCTGTCTGATTATATTAAGGAACACTTGGGTATGCACTGTGGTGTGCTGAGTGGCGCTAACCTGGCGCCAGAAGTGGCCAAGGAAAAGTATTGTGAGACTACCATTGCATATGACCGACCAGAGGATTTCTTTGACGGGGATATTGATGCTAGTGTGCTAAAGACGCTATTCCAGCGTACCTATTTCCACGTTCGGGTGTCTACTGACCCTGCTGGTGTGTCGATTGGTGGTGCGTTGAAGAATGTGGTTGCCATTGCTGCCGGGTTTGTGGAAGGTCAAGGCTGGGGTGACAATGCCAAGGCTGCCGTTATGCGACGTGGGTTGATGGAAATGACAAAGTTTAGCGCAACCTTTTTCCCATCATCAAAGGCTGAAAGCTTTAGCGAGGAGAGCTCAGGTGTGGCTGATTTGATTACTACCTGTGCTGGTGGCCGAAACGTGCGTGTTGCTGCCGAGGTTGTCCGAAGCGGTGACCCTGTTGAAGAAGTTGAAAAACGTTTGTTGGGTGGCCAATCCGCTCAAGGCGTGGTAACTTCAAAGGAAGTGTACGAGCTGCTATCTGCTCGAGGCATGCTAGAAGACTTTCCTTTACTGGTGTCAGTTGAGCGTATGTTGCGAGGTGAAATGAAGGTGACTGATTTGCCATCTTACTTGGAGGATTAAAAAAAGGAAAGAGAAAAAGAAAAGCAACCAGTGTGGTTTTG
>JAJLUJ010000009.1:0-61533 GCA_030564235.1 Blastobotrys elegans
AGCTCGCAATTTGTTCACCAATGTGTGCAATTTATAGCCGTCTATATATATTTGGGCGGTGGGTGGGTGGGTGGGGGGCGCGCGCGCACCATTACGGTGAGCAATTGATCACGCATTATAGTGCCCGTCTTACGTTAACATTCCCCTCTCTATCTCACGTCGCAACATAATCCGGTCTGCGGACCCCCTCAATCGATGCTACGAAAACAAACAATCCTGATTGAACTGAAGCCTAGGCTTATAAAGTAGCTTAAAGCATGCATGGAATTAATCCATCAGGATCAAAAGATCTGCCAAGAATAACTCTTCATTTGGCAACTTTCGCCTTTACAGAGCTCATCAAGCTATCGATCCAGCAGGGTGTGGCTTATATATATGGCTTATACAAGCTTACTAGTATACATATCATTCTCGAGTCAACGGCTTTAGAGATGGCATGCACAGGTTTTTTTTTTTTTGTTCTATTTATTTTTATTGCCGTCTCGCCGTTCCATCAGAATTTGCAGGGCAAATCACACCATCCCCGCAGTTTTTTTTTGTTGTTGTTTTACTGCTGATCTGCAGCTACCTTGGGTTAGTCGACCGTTGGCTATATAAATGATAATCAATATCCTCCTCTGAAAAAGCTATCCATTCCTTCTAGGCCTACCTCTTTATTTTGTACCAAAATAATGTCTAAACATTCGCTCTTGGGGAACTTTCGCTTGTTATGGCTGGCATTTACAATATCGAGTGGTGGATTACAGTTCGGTTATGATTCCGGGATCAGTAAGTGTGCTATGCTAATACCCTTTGATATGTCCAAAATCATGTCGGCTACCAATATTGCTGGGTTTTTGGCCATTCAAGCTGTGTGCGGCTGGGTTTTTCTTAATCTTCAAATTCATTTGCTAACAAACGTCCTTAGTCGGTGCAACAATCACGTTCCAATCATTTATGGACAGTTTTGGACTAGTCGATTCACAAATGACCAAGGTATCATCGATAGCGGTGGGTATCCAACAAGCCGGTGCGTTTGTAGGCTGTTTCTTGATATGGCCAGTGACGAAGAAATGGGGGCGTAAGCTGGCTATCGAAATATGCTCGCTGGTGTTCATCATCGGTGTTATTCTAGAAACGGTCCCATCAGGTTCCATCGACTGTTTCTATGTCGGTCGGGTTGTATGTGGGTTAGGGTTAGGCGGCGCGTCAACCATCGTACCGGTGTTCCTTTCTGAAATGTCACCAAAAGAACACCGAGGTCGGCTAGGTAGCTGTTACCAGCTCATGTTCACGGTCGGTATCCTAGCATCCTATTGGATCTCATACGGGGTCAAATTCATGGAACCAAGTCATTCACAATGGCAAATCCCCGTCGCTCTTCAGATGCTGCCAGCAGGGCTTTTAGGGTTCGGCACATTGACACTGAAGGAAAGCACGCGGTGGCTAGCTGACAATGGCCGTATGGAAGAAGCATGGACTAGCTTGGTCTGGATCCGTAAATCCGACTCGTCGGATGTGGAGCTTGAGTTTGAAGATATCCAAGAATCTATTGCCTCGGATCGACGAGCTCTAGAAGGATTCCAGTTTAAGGAGCTTCTTGAAAAGCCAAACTTGCGACGGCTGTTGATTGGATTCACGATTTTTGTTTGCCAACAAAGCACTGGTGCCACTGCATTGGCATACTTTAGCCCGCAGTTCTTTGGTCTATTGGTAGGTGAAGGCGACTCCAATCTGCTACTGTCTGGTATCTTTGGTGCCATCAAATTCATTGCGTGTTTATTCTTTGTCCTATTTATTTCTGAACGATTTGGGAGAAGGACATTGCTGTTGGCAGGCTCCGTGTTTATGAGTGCATGCATGATCACTACCGCCGCGGTGCTGGCCACTCACACGCCACCTGGGCACGGAGTAGTAACTTCTGCTGGTATCGCCACAATTGCATTAATCTACATGAATATCATGATGTACAATGCGTCTTGGGGCCCGCTTCCATGGCCATGCACTGCTGAACTGTTCCCTACTCGTATCAGAGAACCAGGTGTGGCGACCGCAGTGGGCGCACAGTGGTTGATGAACTTTGTCTACACGATTGCAACTCCATACATGATGGATTCGTGGGACTGGGGTACATTTTTGTTTTACGGAATTCTCGATTTATTTTGTGGCGCATTTGTCTTCTTCTTTTTCAAAGAGACTAGAAACAAGACGTTGGAAGAGATTGATGCAATGTATGATGTTAACAAGTACAATGATGCAAAGATTGGTCCTGAAGTAAATATCAGTCGGGTTGATACAGAGACCAGCCGAGAAGGTCGTGGTAACAACAGACATTAGTGCTTTACATGATAGATTGTGTAACGTGTTGTTGAAACAATTGTTTTATTATTATCTTTTCCTTCTTTCTTTTTTAAATGTCGTATGTACGGTCGTGCTAAAATCCAGCCGCCCTACTTTGAGCTAGCATGGCTAACAAAACCGTGCGGCTACAATTAATTAACACATTTCTGCCTGGTGGTTGGAATGATACCACGTTCGGCGTTGTCTTTGTGTTTCATCTCAATCTCAATTTCAAAGGCCAAAAAAGCTTGTTACACTCTATATTATTATATATAGAGGAGGGGTTCAAACTACAACACATCGGGGGTGGGGGATACAATATCATTTTTCTACATACTGATGCTCGGTTGAAGGGTTCCTGATCGGGAAGGGATCGTCACCAGCTCGGCATGAAACCCTTACCCAATTTTTTTGGTTTCACGCGCCCAAGCCGCACCAATAGCAAATATTATTGGGGTGCAGTTGGGTGAATAACCCAGGATATGTTAATGGGTTATCAATGGCGCTGCTGAAGGATGTGTCGTAATTGTTTTACTTTTTTGCTTTTCCTCAACAGCATGGTTAGGAAAAGGATGTGCCGCAAAGACCAGGGGTGTCCACACATAGTCATATCAGAATAAGCTTTTGTTTTTGGTGAAGGTCCTTATACATAGCATTGGGTACGAGCAGCGGCGCTAGTGCTCAATAACTATTCATGGTGGCCGGCTAGCGGAACAAACTCTATCGTATTCGCCCCGGGGTATTCGAAATTACACCTACATTGATTTCGGTTGGACTGATGAGACGTGCTTGTAATCTATGCACTCTTGACTTGTGACGACCTATCAAAGTATCTAATATGGCAGTCTATTATCTGAATCTACAAGACAGCGAGCTGAGAAGATCCCATAAACAGGTAATCTCTTTCTGAACCCGCTTTTCTTTTTTTATCACATTCCTCGTTATTATCAATTATCGATACTGTTGACTCCTAGCGCTAGTGGAGATTATATTATTTGTAGTATACGCTTGATACTTACATATGCTAAAGCCTCGCCGTGTTATGTGTTTGGCAAAACTAAAGACCTCGACTTGGTATTTCAAATTGGTCTGAATGCATTAGGGAGGCGTTGACGCTATGGTTAGAGCGTTGTCAGTTCATTTACAAATCAACAATCCGCCCGCCCGTAGTGCGTCAATACCTAGGAGGTATACCCTTGTCTGTATGCTGTATGAGTTGTTCAAAAACTCAACTCGATCCATGCGCAGGTATCATGAATGCTCCAATCAATATTCATTTATTCGAGTTAAGCGGCAAAATCTCCGCAACTCCTTTCATGCGGCCATGATTCCCCGGTATTTTTCACACTAGTCTGCTTTTAAAATAATAAACTGTTGCGTCTGAAAATGGCAGTAGATCTTTGATCCCTCCCTCATTTTACGTACCCGACATTTTCAAGTTGCTTTTTGGCCATATATAGTTGTTATATGTACGATATATCGCTGATAAATATGGAATTTTGGGAGTGACCTTGACGTGAATGTTTCTGCTTCTGGTCTGCTATACACTAGCTTGAGAACCCAGTAACGCCCTTTTTGAAAGAAATTGGCCGAGTTGAAACACCCAATTTTTCTGGTGATTTCACCCCACCACCCACTTACTTTTTCAAGTTTCTTTTATTCATTCCTATGCAAATCTGGTCTCTACTAAAAATCGCCCATGGATACAAATTATACATGTTTGAACTGGCAATTCCCTATCCAGATCTTCACGTTATCTTCAAGACCTCGTCCTGCAGCAAAAGGCGGAGAACTGTATGCTGTCAGATTTGGAAGGAGAGGTGGAGAAGGGCGCCGTCTATTAATATGGGAAGCAGCTAGGTGAAAAAAAAAGAGCATAAAAAAGAAGGTCAATTCCCTAAACTGCTTTGAACTGTCGCCAAAACACACACTCTCTAAACAAACAAAAAACACACACACTCAAGAATGAATCGAACAGCAACTTTAATCGGTACCATTTTACAATACGAATATGTGTCGCAAATCATGCTCAAGTACTTGTGTGAACGAGACGTCAATGGTAAAGTGATTCGAAACCAGTCTGCCGATTTGGTAAGCTGCGCTCAAATTTGCAGTATCTTACTTAGCGAGTCTGCGACTTTGTTGTGGAAGTATGCATCTGCCAAAGAATTGTCTCGACTATCAGCCATCGCTGCCTCAAGCAAGTTGTCTGATAATATTCGAGCAGCTACTTACATTCTATCCGTCAAGCACATTACACTAACCTCCAAAAGTGCCTCTGTATTGTTGTCCCTAACCGACGTGCACTTTATCCACTTATTCTCTGCATCAATCCACATCAACGACAACTTGATTAGCCCAGGGGTGTGGAAGACCATGGCCAAGTTCTTGGAGTCCCATGACAGTTTGGCCTTGGTGCGGTTGAAGATTGATGCCCCGCCACCAACCGATTTCATCCAACAATCTACAAACAGAGTAAACTGTGCCATGTGGATTATTGAGGCCAAGGCCACAATGCCAGACTCATTGTTTCAAGATGCGGAAGAGGCGTTCAAACAGACCTGGTCAGATCATATTATAATGAAGGCTGATACCTGTTTCGCAGATTCTCCAGCCGGTGTCCAAGAACAGCACCAGACCATTGAAATCGTTCAGATGGCGGTTAGTAATGCTTTACCAGTCATGCCAAAGCTGGGAAAGTACAAGACTACGTTGGAGAACGTGGTTGACCTGTCCGTCGTGTCCGTCCAGCCCCTCCCAACCTTGTTTCTAGAGTACGTGAACCACTTTCCAAACTTGGCCCGGTTGTCGATTTCCAGCTTGGGTGAAAATGTCCGAAAAGACGGTCGAGTGAGCAAACTGCTTGGTGAGTTTTTAACTGCCTTACCTAGTTTGACCGAGCTGAATCTGCATTTCCGAAACACAGGCCAGGACTCGCTACTCGACATGCAAGATTTGGGGCATATCACGGCGCAGATTCCTCAAATTGAAGTCTTGCAGCTGTCCCACGACCACCCAATGGGGATTGCCTGTGATACTTTGACATTGATGACGATTGGCGTACAGTGCCAAAAGTTGAAAGAACTGGCTCTATCTATCCGGTTCGGGTCGAGTCGAGACTCCTTGCTTGAATACGATGTCTCGTCCATGGACCTGTGCGTCGACCCGTTATTCCCAAACCTTGAACACGGCCCAAAACTGCGAATGCAAGGTGTTGATGCCGTGGAACTGTTTTCCCGACATTTCCCACGACTACGAACTTTTAAATCAAAGTTGTAATGTTTAATATATAAAGCCGCATTAGTTTTCCTTCCTCCCAACGTAACAATTTTTTTTTTTTGACCTTGGAATTTTTCACCACAAAAACACAATCATGCCAGTGCTCGTACTCGACAACGGCGCGTATAATATCAAATGTGGATACGCCGAGCAAGGAGTGGAGGGGATGGTGAAGGAGTACAATTCAATAACACGCGCGCCGAACGACCGCAAGACGTATATTGGGAACCAAGTCCACGCCGCCAAGGACTTTTCCGGGCTGCAGTTTCGGCGGCCAATAGAGAAGGGCCAGCTCGTGAATTGGGAAGGCCAAAAGGCGATTTGGGACTATATTTTTTATAATAAAGGCAAGACGCTGAGACGGCCTGGTAACGGCCGTGTGGTGGACCCTAGCGATACCTCACTGATCCTGACCGAGATGCCGTTGTCTTTGCCAGCACTCTCATCGCATATGGACCAGATTGTGTTTGAAGAGTATGGGTTTGAGTCGTATTATAGATGTACGCCGGCGTCGCTCGTACCCTGGAATAACATTAGCGAGGATCTATTCTCGACGGCCAAACACGGCCGATCGCCAGTAGCGGATTGTACGCTAGTCATTGATAGCGGGTTTTCGGCAACCCACGTCATTCCAGTCATCTTTGGCGAGGTGTACTGGCCTGCAGTTAAACGGATTAGTGTGGGCGGGAAAATGCTGACAAATTACCTCCGCGAGACGTGCTCGTTTCGGTACTATAACATGATGAACGATACGTATATCATGAACTTGGTTAAAGAAGCAACTTGTTATGTTTCGCCCAACTTTGCGCGAGATGTGGAGGATTGCCACACCAGCCGCAAACACTTGCTGAAAAAGTACGTGCTGCCTAATTTCCAAAACAACTCTGGTCATGTAGCCAATCCCGACGAGCCAACCGACCCTAAAGATGCAGTGCTAACGTTGCAAAACGAACGGTTCACTGTCCCAGAGCTGTTATTCAACCCATCTATCGTGGGACTAAAGCAGGCTGGGATCCCCGAGGCTGCTATAAATTGTGTTAATGACGTGCCTGAGGAAGCCCGTTCGCTGCTTTTGTCGAATGTAGTACTGACTGGCGGGAATACCAAGCTGGAAGGGTATAAAGAACGGATTGGCCGGGAGCTGAGGTCGCTGACTCCACAGGAATGGACGCTGCGGGTCGGCGCGCCGCACGGGGCTGGCCACGACCCCGAAACTTATGCTTTCAAAGGCGGGTGCCAGCTAGGCACCAACATGGAAATGCTACAAAAGGCATATGTCACTAGACAAGAGTATTTAGAAAACGGGCCAAACATTTGCATGTCCAAGTTTGGTATGAAGGTGCAAGAGTCCAACGAGGCGTAGCACCGCTTTTTTTTATATTTTTATTAATTTATTCCTCCCAACCCAGGTTTGTTCATTTACACATCACAAACAAGACAAGACAGTAGAGTCGACCTCCTGTTTATTATACAATGCCACAAACACATCTTCTAGGCCATCTACCAATTGCGGACCACTCGTTCAGTGAAGACCGTACTCTGCTTGCCGCGGCACGGGAAAACAATGTCGAACTGTACTTTGACACTGGACGGGAGTTGCAACTTGGTACGACGCTTCGAGAGCACGACAAGACAATTACTTCAGTGGATGTTTCTCATGAAGGCCGGATCGTTACTTGTTCTCAAGATCGGAACGCCCTAGTATGGGAGCCACAAACTGACGGTACATGGAAGCCCACTCTAGTCTTGCTCCGAATCAACCGAGCCGCCACTTTTGTGCGATGGTCTCCAGACGGCCAAAAGTTTGCCGTTGGGTCTGGTGCACGAGTCATTGCTGTGTGTTATTTTGAGGCTGAGAATGATTGGTGGGTTTCCAAGCATATCAAGAAGCCAATTCGGTCCACCATTTTGTCAATTGACTGGCATCCAAACTCGGTGCTTCTAGCCGCCGGGTCTACTGACGGCCACGCACGAGTCTTTTCAGGCTACATTAAGGGTGTGGATGAGAAGCCAGCTGCCACTGCATGGGGCGAACGGCTACCATTCCAGACCCTATGCGGTGATTTCACCAACGAGACTGGCGGGTGGGTCCACGATGTGTCATTCTCCCCATCTGGTAACGCTCTGGCCTTTTCTACCCACGATTCCAGCATCATTGTTGCGTACCCTTCTGCTCCTGACCAACCACCACGAGCAGTGTTGCAAATATCAACCTCGTACTTGCCATTCCGGTCATTGTGCTGGTTGAACGAGAGTGAGATTATCGCCGCTGGACATGATTGCCACCCAATCGTGTTTGCTGGTAACGAACAAGGTTGGAAATATGCAAAGTCCATTGATGATCCTCGTGATTCTAAGCGAAATGACTCGCAACGGGAGAGCAGCGCGTTGAACATGTTTAAAGCTATGGATTTGACAGGTTCGGACGAGACTGGCAGCACTGACCTAGCTACCATCCATCAAAATACCATCAACACTGTGCGACCTCATAAAGTTCAAGGCGACCGTGTCGTGCAAATTTCAACCTCTGGCGTTGACGGTAGAGTAGTTATCTTTGATGTATAGATCTTTTTTTTAGCCGTTTATATCAAAGCTTGCCTATAAACACTGTTGGGAACACAACAGCCTTTTCCGGTTATTTTCTCGCATCACCAATCTTTTTTTTTTTTTTTTTTTCCTTTCTTTCCCTCCCTCAAAACATTAAACCTTTTTTAGAACCAGAAATGAGTGAAGCGATGGATGTGGACCAGACTGACACACAGGTGCAAAACGCAGCTGAAGACGCCCCAACTGTTTCTGCACCAGATAAAAAGACCAAGAAGCGGTTTGAAATCAAAAAGGTACGGGAGTGACCTCCCTCCCCTCCCCTCTCCAAGAGTGACAAGTTTTGTACTAACACAGTGATTTAGTGGAGTGCGGTGGCGTTCTGGGCATGGGACATTGACGTAGACACTTGTGCCATTTGCCGAAACCATATCATGGATCAATGCATTGACTGTCAAGCCAACCAAGGCGGGACCACCAACGAAGACTGCACCGTCGCGTGGGGCAAGTGCAATCACGCTTTCCACTTTCACTGCATTTCTCGGTGGCTAAAATCTCGAGCTGTTTGCCCATTGGATAACCGACCTTGGGATTTCCACAAGTATGGTCATTAAAACAAGAACAAAAGGTACTGCTGTTTGTTTTTTATTTTTTATTATTATTATTATTATTATTTCATGATTCATGTGTTTTTTTGTTGCTAGTTTATTATTCTCTATTCCGTTTGAAACTTCCCAAGATTCGTAGCTGTAAACAGTACTGATGCATTTGCTGCAATGCAGTTTGCAAAGCAGCATCGGTTTGATGGCCATGTGTTTCAATGAAATAGACATAGGTCCAAGGAGTTTCGCCAGCGGGGCGAGGCCTTGATGCAATTGACGTCAGATTGACGTTTTGACGAGCAAATGCTTCCAGGGCCTTGCACAACGCACCCGGCCTGTTGTGCTCAATCGTGAAGGAAATGAGCGTATTATATTCGTCGCCATGATACAACTTTTCACGTGGAATTTTGCTAAACACCAGGAACCGGGTTTGGTTTGATTTGGAGTTTGAAATGTTGTGCTCGTAGATTGTCACATTGTGGAAATCGGCGGCACTCATGCCAGCAATTGCTGCGGATTTTGGATCATTCTTCACCATCTCCACCGCTTTGGATGTCGAAGACACGTCCAATCGTTCAATCCCGTTCAAGTTTTTGTGGTACCACAAGTCGCATTGACCCCACACTTGCGGATGCGAGTACACTCGCTCAATCTGCGACAAGTCTTGGGCCTCCGTGATCAGGCAATGGTTGATTGCCACAAACTCCTCGCCAACAATACCCATATCCAACGGAGCTTCTTTATTCTGCGAGAAATACTCATCTCGGAGAATATCGAGGGTGTAATTGACAGAACCATTGGTCGAGTTTTCAAATGGCACTACTGCATAGTCTGCATTATCGGCTAGTATCGTTGAAAAACAGTCATATATCGACGACTCGGGCAGCAAGTCATTGGCCTTGCTGGTGAACGCTTGTAGAACAGCTTGATGGCTGTAAGTCCCGTACGGCCCCAGAAAGGCGACCCGTTTGTTAGTCTCGCTAAGCATGTGTGTTTATGTGTGTGCGTGTTTTTTTTTTTTTTTGTTGTGTGATGGCAAATAATTTGGGAAGAAATTTTTATATTCATAATTTTAAATTTTTTTTTGAGTCAAAAAAAGTCCTAGTCTAAAGTTTCAGTCTCTTCAATCAAAGCATTGGCCGTAAACTCCTCAGAATTTGTAGTAAAAGCTTGTAGTAATTTCAACTTTCGCAATCCAGATGTGGTATTCTCATCAGCTCCGTAGAATCGTTGCAGGTTGGCTACTAGGAACGCGCCCTGAGCTTGGGTCACGTTTGCGTCCTTTTCCACATCGCCATTCATCAGTGCAATGTTCTTTTCGCCAAGTAGCTCAGAGTGGATAGATAACGTGGTGTGCGGCCGTGCGTATTCGTGGTGGAGTTTAAACTCAGCTAGGGATGTGAACATGCAGTGTAGAGTGAATGGACCAGGCACGGCCCATTGCAAAAAGTGCAGTTCAGCTCCCTCGCCTTCATGAGGAACTGGCAATACAAACCGCGGGTTGTAACGAGCATTTCGAAAGATGCGTCGGTAAGTATCGTGCTCAACAACCCCGGAAATGGTCCGCTCCTTGTCTGCGAATCGCGCCTTCCACAGCATGCCGATTTCTTTGGCATCGTGCATGGACAGTTTTGGCAAATCAATAAAGCTATTCAATGTCTTGTGTTCAGTATCGGGGATTGGAGGAATGCCTTCCCGCTTGCCTCGGTCTTTCGGCCCGACAGCTTTATCGTGCTCTTGCATTTTGGCGAATGGGTCCTCGGAGTCGACCTTTTGCTTGTGCTGTTTGATCTTCTCGGCATATTTTTCCTTCAACTCTTCAACACTTGACAGCCCCTCCGCTTTGGCTTTTTGTTCAAGTCTGGCGGCGTAGTCTACCGAACGGTCGGACTTGAATCGTACAAGTGTCGGGACGGCTCGTGCTGCGCGCACAGGTCGGAGTGCTCGTAGTGACAGCATTTGTGTAGATGTGAAAGGGATATAAAAAAAAAAAAATTTTGTCGTATAGTCCCAGCGGTTGGATCAAAAGAGAAAAAAAAAACCCAAATCGCCAGATTTAGATTCGAGCACCTCCAAACCTGTTAATACGCCATATCTTCGGTGTTTGTGAATTCATTGTCGTAATATTCCTCGTTGTAATACTCTTCTTGAGGGTACTCCTCTTCGTCTTGCTCGTTGGTGACAAACATGCTGTATACAGAGGCTTTGAGCAAGGTGGATACTAATGCCGTCTTGCTTTCCAGCTCTCGTAGCGTGTCCAGGATCTGAGGAGTAGGCACACTGGCCATTCGGTTCATTGCTTGTGATAGCTTTTTGTGGAGTTTGTTAGCGCTCTCTTGATCGTTTTTTAGGGGGTCTAACCGTACAGTGTTAAGGTTACGCGCAAGCCGTTGATACTCTGTCAGTAACATCTTCTCAGGCTCCGTCATGCCGGCCATGGACATGTAGTCCTTGGTCAGTGGCATTCGTCTATCGTCGTCCATATTTACGCGTCTTGTTTTTTGTTGTTGTGGTTGTGGTGGTGTGTGTATGTTTGTGGAGGGTTGAAAAACGTCCCAACTGTTCTACGAATGGAGCGGCTCCGTGCCCAGGTTACCCACCTATCCCGCAAGTCAGGGTCATATTCTACAGCTTGAGGGAAAGGTTGAGGCGCTAGCTCCATCTTGTTTTCCGTCAAAATGTCCGAAACGGTAGTGGTAGGCATGTTTTTTTTCTTCCCCCCATCATCTATTTAGTCGGGTACGCATAGTATAAGGATTGTTATCAGAAGTCGGATTGGCGTTTAAATTTTAGTCATTTGGGTGGGTGTGCTTGCGCGCACGCGGCCGGAGCTAGCATCGGCTAATCTTATCCATCAATTGGATCAGTAAGAATCGATCGGCATTTTTTTAGTGCATAAACGAGTGGGTGGGCATTTAGTACTGAGTGGGTCTAAGAATATTTCCATTTTAGGAGGGGAAAGAGGAAATCTGATAAAAAAAGATCGGGAAGCTGGCGCCCTCGCCCTTGAAACATGGACTTTATATAAAAAGATCCGTGTGCGCCAGCTTTTCCTTCATACACATAATTTCGCATCTTTGTTCTGCTTCTTTTTAAATTGGAAAAAAAAAAAAAAAAAAAAAACGATTAGCAAGAATGTTTGAGCTAAAGCCGACAATCCCACCAGACTTGAAAGCATACCGGAAACAAGTCACCAGAAAATATGGGTACTACACACTAGCTCTCTCTTTTGCATTTATCCTGGCCATTGCGCTGTTCAATCTGCTGCAAGCTCAGCTCCGATCCAGAAAAATCAAGCATCGCATTTCGCTTGACAAAGCTATTGGACCATGCTGGCAAGTCCGTCTGCCAGCTGTCTTGTTGAGTCTAGGATGGACGGGAGTATTATTCGTGATGGTATTCAGCGAGACTATGAACGACTGGACGTTTCTGGTCAAAAGGCTGGGCAGGGTCGCGGTGGCGCTGCTCCCACCCACGTTTCTACTAACATTACGCCCCTCACCATTCCCAAAGACATTCTACCTTCAACTCCTACCGTTTCATAAATGGTGTTCGCGAGTTATTGTTTTGCTGGGGCTGTGGCATGGTCTGTTATATACCTGGGTATATTACAAAACTGGCAAACTCGGAAAACTCGCAAAGCCACAGAATATAAGCGGGATTGCGGCCCTAGTGGCGTTTATTTCTATGGCGGTCACCTCAATCAGATCAGCTCGGCGTAAATCATACCAAACGTTTTACGCCGTTCATTACATTCTCGCTTGGGCAATTGTGCCGATGGTCTGGTTCCACTCGGCACCGCCATCAAATGAATATATATCAATGTGCGTTGCTATTTTAGTGTTCCAGATTGGATACCGGATCAGATATACTCACCGCATGACGTCTCTGCCAGTTCAGTATATTTCACCTACTTTACTAGCCATCCATATCCCAAAGGAAGGTTTACCACAGTACCTGCAGAATTACAGCCCCGGATCCCACGTGAGGTTATCGGCTCCTCTAACCCGTGCATCAACATGGATAGAATCGTCACACCCGTACACTATCGCGTCAATGCCGCACGACAAGCACCTGACGCTGATCATTCGCAAGACCCAATTCCCGGTGCGGCTCCGGCGAGAGTATGCAATGTTTGGCACGTTCAACTCGTTACCCGCACAGTTCACACGCGATGCAACTACCAACCAGATCAAGCGTGCGTTGATAGTAATTGGTGGGAGTGCGATAGCATACGGCGCGCCGGTTTTGCGATTCCTAAAATCCCACGGCGTGCAGGTCAAGATGCTATGGGCCGTGCGAGATATCCGCGACACTCAGGTGCTTACAGACTTGCATCTAGGTAAAGCGCTCTCCGATAATGAAATTGAAGTGTATGTGACTAACACACCGGTACGCCGTCGCCGCAGGTCATCCGTTGCGGCTGCTTTCGAGCCCGTCTTGGATTATGACACTGGAAACGACGATCTGGACGTGACGGTGGACAATCTATACTGCAGCGGACCCGAACGCCAACCACTGCTCGAGTCTTCCTATTCAGACTACTCATCCTCGTTTTTCATCTACAATCAACGCCCCGTACTGAACATGCGGCTCAAAACCTGGCTGTGCGGGATCTCGAACGGTTATGGCGACTGCGGTTGTTTTGACCGCACGTTAAACATCAATCCCCGCGATAAACAAGGCGCGTACGTGATTGCGTCTGGTGCAGATCGGCTGGTCCACGAGACTGAGCGCTGGGCAAAGACTAGCGGGTTTGCATTCCACCAAGAAGAGTTTGTATTGTAGAAGAAGAAGAAAAAAATTTAATACATGATTCCCAACCACCACTAATTTTTTTTTTTTTTTTTTTTGGAGCGCTAGTGATAGTGCTAGATACAAATACCAATCCTTCTTTTTTCATATTTTTGATTTGACTTTTTTGGAACCTCGCTAGATATCTTTGCTACTGATGATAACGCAGAGACGTGTTGATTCGACAGACAGGTATATACCCTACACGCTAGAATCTGCGCACTACCACGTCGATACCAGCAACCAGAACAGGATCCAGACGTTACAACGGCATCTGGCGAAAGCGCTTGGATTTGATGAGAGTAACGATGCTAGAGTGTTTCGGTTCAGCCGGATACGCGCCAAACCCGACGAGCAGGGGACGTGGGGGGAGCCAGCCGCCGCCGCCGCCATGACATCACCGCCCATTAAAACAAACATTGGCCACATCACGCTCCAAGCCCCAGGCCTTTTAAACGATTACTACTCCTCACTGGTCGCGTGGTCGCCGGTGACGAAACATGTCGCGGTGGGGATGGGCTCGCAGGTTTACATTTGGGCGAGTTATGCGGGGTCGAGACCGCTGCGGCTTCCCGACGATTACGCCAAAGTGACGTGTCTCGCGTTTTCCTGCGACAATTTGTTGGCGATTGGCCGCAAAGACGGGAGTTTAATGCTATATGATCTCACTGCGCAAAAACTAAGAGCAATCCACCTCCATGTCGAGTCTCCAATGAGCTTTATCGTATGGGTGCCAAACTCCACCCACAATGTGTTTTTTGGCGACGAAGTTGGCACCGTCTGCCACCTCCAGCTCGCACGAGATGGCAAGAACCGCGAGTATTTACACCAAGGGGCAAGTATAAAGTGCCATAACCAGCAAATTTGCGGCATTGCCATCAGCCCAGACTGCACGCAAATGGCGGTGGGTGGGAACGACAATTTGGTGACTATATGGTCGATTGAGAATTTGTACAGACCAAAGCTACAGTTCAAAATGCACCACCGGGCTGCTGTCAAGGCGATTGCGTTTTGTCCATGGGCCCCGGGGTTGTTGGCGACCGGCGGTGGCACTCATGACCGTACAGTTCGGTTCTGGCATTCGAAAACGGGCACCTTGCTGGAAAGTTATGCAGTACGAGGCCAAGTCACAGGCATAATCTGGTCGCCGCATTATAAACAGCTTGTGGTCACGTTCGGGTTTGGAGACCACGATAGCCCAATCCTCGCATGCGTCTATTCATACCCCAAATTCCAACCACTAACCCAAGTACCGCAATCGTCCGTCACTAGAATCTTGTCTGCGGTGCTGTCTCCAACCGGAGAGGCCATCTGCTGCGCTGCAAATGACAACACGGTCAGGTTTTACGAGCTATGGGAGGACCTTGACGGCAAGATTAGCACCCCACGCTCCGGGCTATATGGCAGCGACATTATACAAATGCTGGAAGGAATCGACAAACCCGGTGAGACGATTAGATAGAAAAAGATTTATGTAGTTTTTAAATAGAATATGCTTGTCCACCCCACACACAAAATTACGCGCTATATAAAGCTGGGAGGATTGGGGCGTGCGCAAATTTAAAGGGGGGGGGGGATTTTTTTTTTTTTTTGGTTCCGTTATTTTGGTTAAACACATCAACAATAAATGAATGCGAATATCCGGTATGCGGTGTTGACGGCATCAGCAGCGATAGCGTTCAAAGCCGTCACGTCAATTGTCAAGGAGCCGTACCTCGACGAGGTGTTCCATATCCCCCAGACTCAACATTATTGCGTGGGTGATTGGGGCCATTGGGATAGCAAGATCACCACTCCTCCTGGTCTGTATATTCTCGGCGTTGCGTATTCCCGGATATTGAGTCTGTTACGAGGGTACGACTATTTCTGCACCACATCCACTCTCCGCAACCTGAATGTGTTTGGCGTCATGGCGGCATTGCCGCTGGTGGTGCGGCGACTAAGCGGCGGCAACAACCCCGACACGGCAGTGGCGTTGAGCGCATACCCTCTCGTGGCGTTTTTCGGACTGCTATATTACACTGACGTGTGGTCGACAGTGTTTGTGCTTGGTGCATGGGCAATTGGGTGTAAAGCAACTGTTCCTGCCCGGATCATGGCGGCAGTGCTCGCCACAATCAGCTTAACGTTCCGCCAAACCAACATCATTTGGGCCGGGTATATCGCCGTCCTGCTCTTTCCAACATCAGCAAACACTATATCCGAGCAGATTGTGGAGCTGGTGAGGGGGGTGGTGACCACCCCGTCGCTGACTATCCCGTTTTTGAGCGTGGCTGGCATGTTTGCAAGCTTTGTCGCGTACAATGGGGGGATTGCATTGGGGGATAAGTCTAATCACCAACTCGCTGTCAACGTGCCGCAAATGTTTTATTGCGTGTTGTTTTGGGCAATGTTCTCCTGGCCATTGTGGCTCAGCCCGCGGCTCGTGCGGCGGTATTTTGCGTCAAACTTTGGCTCTCCGCTACGGTTCATTGGGTCTCTACTTTGTCTACTTGCCATCACAGTAGCTATTCACAAGCTGACGGTGGTCCACCCGTTTATCCTGGCTGATAACCGGCATTACACGTTTTACCTGTGGCGGCGGTTGATTGACCATGACATGCTCAAGTTTGTCATGGTGCCGGTGTATCATGCGTGTATATGGGCGTTTGCCACGCAGCTTTATTCGAGCACTAGTGCGCTCAACGCGACTGCACTGATTGGGTTCACCGCGCTGGCCATTGTACCGAGCCCGCTGATGGAGCCGCGGTATTATATCCTTCCCTATGCGTTTTGGCGGATTTTGGTGTCTGGTAACTTTCACCAGCGGCGATTGTGGCTGGAATGGGCATGGTACATGGCCATCAATGCGGTCACTGTCTATGTGTTTTTGTTCAAACCCTTCCAATGGTCGCAGGAACCGAATAATTTGCAACGGTTCATGTGGTGAGAGCAAAATATAACTTTTGATACAAGAAGTATTTTATTTTTTGTTGAGAATTCTAAATTTCTACTTCCGTAAGATCATCCTTCAGCATATCAACCTCATCATCATCGTCGTTATCATCAACAGGTTTCTTGACATGCTCAGTAGTCGTAGTCGTGGCCGTTTCCGGTTTGGTTGACTCCTTATCACCATCGTTATCAGCTAGAGTATTTTGCTGCTGTTGCTGAGGTGGAGTTTTGGTCTTTTCCTCCTCCTTCTCAGCCAATGAGGAGGAAGTGGATAGACCGGTGGCCGGCAGGTTTGTAGTAGACCCGACAGGCGAGATTAGACTATTTTCAGCCTCCACACCGCCATTAGCAAGCGGGCTGCTCACTTTCCGAGTAGCATGTGGGCTAGAGTTTCGAGTAGACGGCTGGCTCTTTTGTCTTGACGCAGCAGCCGAGCTTGGCCGAGTGTTTGACCCAGGGCCTGCGGCAGGCGGCGGCGGTGTCGGTGTCGGTTGTTGCTCCTTCTTTGCATTATTCATCTGCTGTTTTCTCGCTTGACGCAATTGACGATCGACACGAGACCGTAGCACGTCAAAGTAGGAAACCAACCGACCGTTTGGAGCCCTGAATCGCAGCTCGCCTTCCTCCACATCTTCAAATACATAATGGTCGCCAGCTTCCAAATCGTCAGCATACGTGGCCAAAAAATTAGCCCAGCAGTTGGCAACCACATATTTACGGTCAAAATCACGACCAAACAGGATAACCTGACCCCACCGGCCTCGCGGGCCTGGCGCCAAATCAATAGCAATATTGTTGCCTTCCCCATCTTTTGCTAGAGGAATCCACCCCGGGTGAGCATAGACTCGCTGAATAGCCCCGTCTGGTACCGATTCTTGATGGTCCAGCCAGTTTAGACGAGGCTGTTGAGCAGATCGTCGTCGTGGAGGTTCAGCTGATGATGGTGATGATGCAGATGTTGATGGTTGTGCTTTTTGTTGTTGTTGATGCTGTTGCTGCTGCTGTCGAGCCCTGTTGATACGAATGGCGGTATTCTTCCAATGGCTCCACTCTTCCGAAATACCCTCCAAGTCTAATAGAGTAATGCCGAATATGATACCGGTGGGATGCCCGCCACTCTCCTGTCCGTCATGAATCATATACGAATCCCGCACGTCTAATGGTAATGTACAGTCCAGGTCATTCTCCACCTCGTTCAAATCGGCAGAGGTCACACCCCACGAGATTTGGTCAAATAGTTCCGGGTAGTGCATATCAATCCACTTGTCGACACGTTTCCATGAAAGGCCAGGGGCTGGCGGTGGTGGCACCCCCTCGGCATAATCTTGCAGTGGGATCCCGCCATTATTGATTTGTGTGGATCGCATGCCTGGCTGGTACTGTACACGGTTTAATGACGTCTGCGAACTAGACGCCAAGTTTGACGAGCTCGTGTTTTGTTGCGCGTATGGGTGGTTCAGTTGGTCGACAGACGTTGACGACGAATTCAACACTGGCGAAAACCCATCCCCGGATTGTAGCCCGGTGGCTGGGTTATACGACGAGTCTTCATGGTGTAATGGCGCGTGTTGCTCGGATGTGCTGCCGGTTCGGGTATTCACACTTGATCGATATTGTGATTCATAAGACGCGTAACGATCGTTTGTTGTGAGGGAATGAACAAATGACTGAAAATTGTTCAGAAATTTGTTCATGGTGTTGTTCAGGGGGTGGGTATTCGGACAAAAAAAAAAAAAAAAAAAGTGACTTGTGTCTGATGAGAATGAAGTGCACAAAACTATAGTGTACAATCCAAAAGTGGTGATAGTCGTAGTAGTGGTAGAATAATTTCAAAGACAGAAAAGAAGAAAAAAATTCCAAGCAAAAAAGGAGATATACCACGAGAGTGGTCTATAATTATCGAACGGTCTCAAGTGACAAGTGACAAAAGAACAAGGTTTTTTTGTAAAGTTTATTCAAAGAATGCGAAACTTGGGTTCAGAAAGTGTTGAGTTGGTTTATAAAAAAAAAAAGAAGAAGAGGGCAGTGAAAAGAGAAAGAGAGAAAAAAAAACAGGAGAAGAGAAAGGGAAAAAAAGAAAGAAAAGAGGGAGCTGATATTAGAAGCTTGCTCCCGATGCGAGAAAATTCAGAGAAAAAAAAAAAAAAAAAAAAAGCCGTCATTGTTTTTTTTTGAAAGGGGCTGCCTTTAACACCGCCGATGGCGCGCCATTTGGGACTATTCTTCCTTCCCACGTTTCGAACACGCAGAGGTTTCACACCAGCCAGAACTTGTTTTAGGCGAATTTAATATCGCTCGGTTAATACCCTGACACTAATAAATAAAAAAAAAGAGTTTTGATACCATGTCTTGGAAATCGGCGATACTGTGAAATTTAAACAATGCTTCCCCTAAACCAGTTAGTGTTAGCGTATGCCTTAGTACGTACGTACGTAATGCCTTTTTGTCTGCAGCAAGAACGTACGTAAAAACGCAAAAACGCGTATGCGGGGAGGTGATATGATCGCTGCCCAGGCTGCTGCACAGCCTGGGCCGGCGTCTCCTTGATTACCTACACGTGGAGGGGTTTTCCCTGCAGTTGACAACCATGTCGAGATCTACTTTACTCAATGCAGTGTTTTGGCACAATTAATATATATATATCCTCAAGCTTATAAGGGTTAGTCGAGACTGGTGGCACGTCCTATTAAGCGCGCGTTTTTTGTTTTTTTTTGGGGCTGGCGTCTAGTTAGGTAATTGTTAAGCGCTGAACTTACTGCTTTTCCGATCATATGGTGAACCATCATCGTCAACCCTATGCCTATTAAACGCGTTAGTTAGTTCCGTATTAGTTTCTAGTTTGTGATGATCATACTCGGCTGCGATGATCCGGCCCGGGCCTGAAAATTAGTTTGAATGGAGAGGAAAGTAATGGCAGAACCTTCCCAATAGAGGGTTTATGTGTTCTTTACAAAGTGCGGCGCTAAAACGCACCTTTAGTATTACGTAAATTTTCTCCTTTATATATAGATATACGTAATTCGCTGTGGCTTCGTATATCTTTTGATTACTCTGGCTTAATTACTAGGTTTTAGTGCGTTTCACATATATGCTACGGGCCGGCCGTGTACGAAAGAAGCAAATTGACTAAAAAAACGAGCCTTAATGAGTTTGGAAAGTATATTGAGGCTGCTATAATATGTATACCTGTATCGATTGACGCATGTTGCAAATGAAACTTGAATTGCAGAGCCGCACGTCTTATCTACGTTTCCAAGCTTGATTATTGCGGAGAGATGGGCAGTAGTAGTGCCAGCTAAATGAACCCGGTAGATAAACCTGTTTTGAGCTTTTTTTGGCCACCCCCCTTGCAAATGCTCATTGTTATGTGCTGATAATTTGGCAAATATATACCCAGATCATCGATGATGATAAAGCTACAATGTGTATTCGGATGTGATGAAGGCCTAAAGCGCGCCTATGGAATAAACAATACCAAGATGATGGAGTGGGTCTGCTCGAAAAATCTACCCACCGGAACTCAAACCCGACCGTTGATTATGCAATCAAAGCTCTTAAGTGTGAGCGGCCGGGGGTCTTAATTCCGACACGACCCACATTTCCGCACGTGTACATCAAAACAACTCTGTGAGCTCACGTTACTTTCCGGTCCAACAAACAACTCTGCATCCATAATAGGCACAGAATACGCATAGTTTGTTTATACATTCAGATATAACTATAAGACCCGTCATGATTTTACCTCAGTTGGGGGAGATTTGTATATATATTTCTAGCTATCTATTCCCACGATTTAATACATCACCACCCTGGTAACGATTTGTTAATGATCTTGTAATGACCGTGGCTAGGCTACCACGGGACAGATGCTTGAGTCTATCGAGTAATTAAGCTTAATTGAGCATTTTGGCGATATTTATTTCCCACGCGCGCTCGCTTAAACCGGTGCATTTGTGCCGATCACTTCCCAATACAGTATCAAATAAACAAAAACACACAAAACATCAAATTTGCTCTGGGTTGGGTTGATGCAAGCCGGTATAAGGCTCTTATATATATAAAGATAGGACTGCTCTCGACATTTTCTCTCTTTCTTTCTTTCTTTCTTTCCTTCCTCACTATCATACTTGTTTAAAAAATATATATAAAAAAAGCACAGCTCAGCATCAACGGAAACGAACAACAACAACAACAAAAACAATGTCTTCTCAAAACGTTCAACCAATGCACCAATCTTCCCATCTACCAAAGAACCCATTGCATCGACAACTGTTCGGCAAGGCTGCTGCCGCCGCTGCTGGTGGTACAACGGGAACCTCTAATACTGGTGCTGGTGCTGGTGCTGCCGGTCCGCACGGATTTGCTTCTCCAACAGACTCTATCATGTCTCCGTGTTCTGCCAAACTGCAAGCACACAAGAACAAACACATGAACCGGTACGTGCGATTATGATCCATACAATGCTAACACAAACGTTTAGAGCGAAACCACAAATGCTGTTCCGACAGGCATCTCAGTCAGAGAATGAAAAGACGTTGTAGGTGACGGCCCACTCTTTTTTATTATCCATCCATTCCTTATTTATCCATTAGCCGGCGTAGCTACCATTTAAAAATATAGATACCATTGCATTCGTTTTTATTATTATTCCAAGGTTAATTAATACAGCATCTTTTCTTCTCTTCTTTATCGAATAAAAGGTATATTCATCGATCGATAGGAGTCTGCATCAATGGCCTTTAATAGCAATACTTAGAGCAGCAGCCGCACTTTAAGTTTCAAATAACAAATAACAAAAAAAAAATTACAGTTTTCAACATTTGACAATCATTAAATACAGCTATTTTCCACGACCAATTAAAATAAAACAAAAGGGGCAGTACTTGCCAACTCTTTGTGTGCTTTACATTTATTCCTCGTCGGATTCGTCTTCAACAGCAGCGGCTTGAGCGGCAATTCGGTCAAGATCACGTTGGCCGTTTTCAGACACTCGTCGACCGCCGTTCTTGGTGTTTTGTTCAACGACACCAATCTTTTCTAGAGCTTGTAGAACCTTTCGGTTGACGGAACCAGAAGCATCCTTGTGGTGATGTGGTCGGAAACCTCGGTTGACAGAGTTACCGTAGTGCTTGTTTAGTCGGCCAACACCAATATCCTTGTGCAAGTAAATGTGTCGAGCGATAGAAGCGGATCGCTTGTAAAACCAGCCTTCAGCATCTTGAGGTGGCAATTCGTTGCCAGAAGAAGTCTTGACAAGTTCAACGTAACCTGGAACTTCCAGCTTACCTTGTCGTTGCAAAAATTGTGCGTAAGCGTCGATAAACTGCTGCGCTGGAACGTCTCTAACTGAAATGCCGACCATTTTTTTCGTTGATTTTCAAAGGTTGTCGATGGGGTGGTGGTGGTGATAATTCGGGGAGGAGTAGGGCCAAACAGGAATTTGCAATGAGTGGGTGTTTGACCTCGCAAGAGGAGGAAAATTTTTTGCGCTTCTTCCTAATTGGGAAGTGAAATGGGAGTTTAGGGCTTGGGCCGCGCGAAGCCCTAACAAAGACCAAATCTGGGAATAAAGAAGGGAAAACCAAAAAAAAAAAAAGAGTGAACAGAGCAAACTTGAAGCTTAAAAGTCGTCTACTTGGATACAATGATAGGATATATATAGTTTCAACAGTATTTGTTAATAAGTTAATGTTATATCTTGTGATGGTGTGAAAAAAAAAAAAATTAACTCGCCATGTGTATTGTGTATAGGGCTGGCTGCAGCGTCAAATATTTTTTTTCTCCTTCCTTTCTTTCCGCTTACATAAAAGGTGCGGCTCTAATACACTACGGAGTTTATCGGACCTCCGATGAAAAGTAAAGCGCTGTGGGGACCCGGGTTGGTCCCAACGTTAAATTTGTAGCGAAGATTTTAAACGCAGCACCACACAAACACACGACAACAACAACAATACAATGTCGCAAAACAAAGACCCTTGGACGCGATTCGCCAAGTCATTACAAGAACAAGCACAGAAGGCCTCTCGGGGTGGTGCACCACGTGCGCCAAAGGGATTGTTTGCCGGGATGGGCGGATTGATCTTCCTCGGTGCCAGTGCATTGACAATTAGCTCGTCATTGTTCAACGTAGATGGTGGTCAACGGGCCATTATTTATTCGCGATTGGGTGGTGTGCAACCACAGATTTACAACGAAGGGACACATATCGCCATTCCGTGGTTCCAGACTCCGGTTGTGTACGACGTGCGGGCCAAACCAAGAAATGTGGCGTCATTGACGGGCACCAAGGATTTGCAAATGGTCAACATCACCTGCCGTGTTCTATCCCGACCAAGAATCGAGTCTCTTCCAACCATTTTCCGAACTCTAGGCCAAGACTACGACGAACGAGTGCTGCCATCAATTGTTAATGAAGTGCTAAAGTCGGTGGTTGCTCAATTCAATGCATCTCAACTAATCACACAGCGAGAACGAGTTTCCAAGCTTGTCCGGGACAATTTGGTTAAACGAGCTGCCAAGTTCAACCTGCTATTGGACGATGTTTCCATCACCTACATGACGTTTAGCCCGGAATTCACTGCCGCCGTTGAAGCCAAGCAGATTGCTCAACAAGAAGCGCAACGAGCCGCATTTATTGTAGACCGAGCCAAACAGGAGAAGCAAGGGTTCATTGTCAAGGCGCAAGGTGAAGCCACCGCTGCTGAATTGATTGGTGAGGCCATCAAAAAATCCAAGGATTATTTGGAATTGAAGCGAATTGATACGGCGCGTGAGATTGCACAAATCTTGTCCAAATCTGGCAACAAGGTTTTGCTAGATAACGATAGCTTGTTGCTGAACGTGGCATCCGATTTGCGACGAAACGGTAAATAAAAACTTATTTAATGTAACAAACAAATTGTTCTCTCTCTCTACTACAAGTCTATGCGGCTTCATTCTCCTTTTCTTCGCGTCGTTGTTGCACATCCCAGTTGTAAACACGCGCCGTGTTGACCTCCATTGTGGTGATATTTTCCCGCAAAAACTCCAAATCCTCCTCGCAAATCTTTTTGGTTTCTAATGACGATTTGAGTTTGGACTCTAGTAGGTCGATTGCTTCTTGGGTGGTGTATTCGAGCATCACGTTGGCGCCTAGCCATAAATAAACCTGGTCGGATGGCTTGACCACGGCCTTTGCGTATAATGTTTCGTTCAGTTCATAATTCGTTTCCAATTCGTCGTTCGACTCGCTCTTTGACTGCAGGAATTTGGTCATTTCGAGCGTCTTTTTGATATCCGGGATTCGGTCGTTTACATTTGCGAGTTTCGTCGTCGTACTTGATTCCATGTATTGATATTTCCTGGTTTTGGTCTGTTAGTATCACGCCTGTTATCTTCGGTGCGAGTCGTCACGTACTGGATCAATTCTTGGAAGGACTTGAGCATTGGCTCGACCTGGTCCCTTGACTTGACATATTCCACCACATTGTCTACGAATGGTGCTTGTGGGATCCCTCGAGGATTCACGTATGATGGTTCCGGTCTATTTTGTTGCTGTTAGTTTTTCGTTGTTGCGATGGCCGGTATATTGGAGGTGGCTTACAGTGTGGCCATTTGTGTATTTTTGTATTTGCAACCTTCCAACCCCCCTGTGGTGGTGATAGTTTTTTTTGGGGGGGTCGTTCGTTCCTCCCAATACGCGCGCGCGCGGACATCCATCTCCCAATTCCGAGCCGCACTTTTGTCTTGAAGAAATAAAACACAGTCACAGTTGAAATTTTAAGAAAGGAAAAGTTTTCACGTACTTTCCGTATTGGGAAACCCAACCCTAACTGGCGCGCGCACGCTCAACACCCACTTGTACGCACGGGGAACCCGACCGCTCTTGCGGGTGAGAGAGAGAGAGAGCGGAGTGGGTAGTGTAGAGTCAGGAGGAGTACGAGGAGGAAAGAGTGTGTTTTTTTTTTCTCGTTCGCTCTGTTGCGCGCGGTTCTTCTCTGCTTTAGCTTAATCAAGAAACCACTCAATCCCAATTTTCTCAGTATCGACACCCAACAGCAAAGGTACGTTTATACCCACACACCACCACCGTCGACTAACACACAACTACAAAGATGGCGATCGAACGACATTCCAAGAAGGATACCGACCACAAGCGAAAGAGTCAACGAACCAACCCGGCTAGTGACAATGTTTACTTGAGTCTGTTGGTCAAGTTGTATCGATTCATGGCCCGACGAACCGAAGCCAAGTTCAACAAGGTTATTTTGAAGCAATTGTTTTTGAGCAAGGTCAACCGACCTCCAGTGTCCGTCTCTCGAATCTCCCGAACCTTGAAGGCCCGAGATACTGAAGGCAAGATTGTTGTTATTGTTGGTACCGTTACTGACGACAACCGAGTGTATGAGCTTCCAAAGGCCTCTGTCGCTGCTTTGCGATTCACCGGCTCTGCTCGAGCCCGTATCGAAAAGGCTGGCGGTGAATGCATTACCTTGGACCAACTTGCTTTGCGAGCTCCAAAGGGTGAAAACACCATCATCTTGCGAGGTCCACGAAAGGCCCGAGAAGCCGAACGACACTTTGGCATGGGTCCTCACAAGCACAAGGCTCCACGGATGACCTCCACGGGCCGAAAGTTCGAACGTGCCCGAGGTCGAAGACGATCTCGAGGTTTCAAGGTCTAAGCTCGATCTTGAATACACTCAACATTTTTATGTATTATTTCTGTATATGCAATATCAAATGCTTTTAATATTTGGATCATTATAATGAGAGAAGTTTGGTTTTTGCGTATTAATATAAATGCCCCTTTTTTGGCTCGTTTTTATGTGATAAACTTGCGGATCTTGTCATCTACGGCAACATCTAGTGGTGTCTGCCCGTCTGAATCTTTTCGTTCCAGATCGGCTCCGTTTTGAATCAGTAGGAGAGCGACATCGCCATGGCCTTCAGCCGTGGCGTGGTGAAGAGCGGTCCAGGTTGAAGAATCGGCAGCGTTTAGTGGGCATTTGACGTCGATCAGTGCCTGTGCGATTGGCACCGAGCCTACAGCCGCGGCACGATGCAAAGGTGTCTGCTGCATGTCATTCTTGATCCGTGCCATCGCCACGTTACTGCCTAACAAGTACTTTACAATGTCGATATGCTGTTTCGACGTGGCCAGGTGTAGCGCAGTCTGGCCGGTATTCGTTTTGGCAGTCACGTTCGATCCCAGCGCTACCAGAGTTTCCACCATGGGCAAGTTCCCAATCGACGAGGCGATATGCAAGACTGTCCAGCCAGCTTCATCCTCATGGTTGATATCAAACCGCGGTAATGATTTGGCCACTTTCAAAATCTCGTTGGCGGCTTCACCGTGATTAAACGAAACTGCCCAAAACAACGCAGTCCGGCCATCCTCGTCCTTCTTCAAACTCAACGTCTTGTCCTCATTCAGCAGGCTCTTTACAGTCATAAGCTTGCCTTCTTTGGCAGCGTCGTGTAGCGGGTACGAATTTGAATCCGCCATTGATTATATAAATAATTGTCGTTGGGAAGTTTATTGAACAACACACCAACACTTCTTTTTTTTCTTTCTTGTTTTTAAACTTCCAAAAATGTTTTCAAGTACAGCAGCGGGGTTTGAAGGCACGCCAGTGACGCGGCGGTTAGTCTATTTCACAGCGTTATTGCCGTTATGCCTAGGACTGTTGGAGATGCAATATTTATTAGATTTAGCGGTTCGACCGCATTTGTTGGAGTGGCATCAGTGGTGGAGGGTGCCAATCTCGCAGCTAGCATATTCCTCCCAATCACAAGTGCTGCTAGCATTGCTAAGCTTCTACAATCTACGAGTTTTGGAGCGTTTGCTAGGCTCGCGCAAGTTTCTGTCGTTTATCGTGGTGGTGTTTGCATATAATATCGTGCTGTTGCCGCTGACCCTGTTTCTCTTCCACATGGTGCCGCTGATACGCCTAAACTACATCCCGCCAGGCCAGACCGCCGTCATCTTTGCATTGATTGGGCTGTATCATCGCGTGGTTCCGCCAGTCTATCGGTTCCAGCTCACGCCAACATCCAGCGAGCTGAAATTCCAACTGTCGGACAAGTCGTTTGTATACCTTGTAAGCGCCCAGCTCGGGCTCGGATCGGCCGTCTGTGCCGGGCTAGGGTGGTTGATTGGTGGGCTAGTCTATACCGAAGTGCTGCCTGGTAAAAACTGGCGCATCCCCTTTTTCAATCTCATGGGGTTGGAGCATCATCGTGAAAATGAGCGTGCAGAGGATGAGAATGAAGAACACCGGCCGCTGACTAGTCAATTGTTTGATACGTTTCGTACATAAAGTAGAAAAGAAAAAAAAAAAAAACGCGTAAAAAAAAGCTCCCAACCACACACAATTTTTTTCTTCTCTTTTACACACACACACAAAAAAACGCGTCTGAAATGTTTCGACAAGGCAGAAAGAAAAGGTTACAAGAACGGACAGTCAATTCGACAAAGATTGACCGTTCGGTGGAGTACTCCCACCGGCTGTCGTTCTACACTCTCCCGCCTGTGCAAGAAATTACCGTCGAGGAGTTTGAGACGTGGGCGATTGATCGGTTAAGGGTGCTTGGGGAGATTGAGGCGTGCCAGCATCGTAACAAGACTCCGCAAGAGATTGAAAAGCACATGAAGACACTGGTAGATGCAAACCTCCCTCTCAACACAAATGCATCGGTAAACACCGACCAGGAGCGGAAAAAGGACCACTACTCGCACTATATCCTGCGGCTGGCGTTTTGCAGGACACAAGAACTACGGGATCGGTTTGTACAACAGGAGACGTCGCTTTTCCGAATGCGGTTCAATACTGATCTGGATTCTGACCGGCAGGCGTTTGTAGATAGTCTCGATTTTGCATGGGAGCCGGTTTCCCAACAAGAAGTGGACGCGTTGAACCTGACAAGCTGGCAACCGACGGCGTCGTCATTCCTCAAGGTTGATTTCGAGCAGGTGCCTGATCTGGTGGCGAACCGGATGGTGACTTTATCACAAGGTAAGGCGTACATTCCAACATCGTTACAGGCCACGTTAGTCGTGAATGAGTTTCAATCGCGGTTGGAGAGCGCGTTGGAGATGACGGCGCGGGCGATTCCCCGTCTAGATGAAGATGATCGGTTGGTACCCATCCTCAACCATTTGGCGTCGGGAATGCCGGCTCCTACATACATTTCCTCGCATCATCATGATGGAGGAGGGTTTAAAGCGGAGGATGTGGACGGACTAGCCCAAGCCCATTTCCCAATGTGTATGAAACATATGCATGATACAGCAAAGGCCGATGCCCATGCTTACCACGACGTACGTCAGCAATATGGCGCGTTCTTGAAAGGTATTGGGTTATCTGTCGAGGAGTCGTTAAATTTTTGGCGCCGGTTGAATCGAGGGCTTACGGATGACGATTTCCGCAAAAAGTACGCGTACAATATCCGCCACCACTACGCATTAGAAGGCTCGCGGATCGATTTCCAGCCATTTGACTGTCTAAAGATTATCAGATCGCAGGGAAGTGGTAACCACGGGTGTCCTTACCGGTCCTTTAGCGCCACTAACCTGGATGTGGCGCTCAACAAGATGGGCGTCAGCGACAAACAAGAATTGGCGGGGATTCACAAATACGTGGACGAAAAAAAGTACCACGTTGCTTGTACCCGGGTTTACGAACTAACGCATCCAAAAGACACTACTGATTATAAAGAGTCGATTGTCCATCCAAACGTGTATTTTGATAGGTCGTACAACGCCGCCAAAAATGACGCCGCTAATGATACGCAGGATGTAAAATCTACAGGAGTTTAGTAAAATATTAAGTCATTGTTGTCTTCAGTGGTTTGCAATAAAGCATTATCTGTGTGTCATGTATTAGCTACTGTAAAGAAACTAGTATACTAGATATTGCAAACCCCCCGCGGTTAATTGTTTCACGATCGCACGTGCTTATCAGACCAAACCCGGAATTTGCAGGCCTTTGCGTAATCCGACGTGAGACAACATAACGACTTGTTTCGTGTTTTTTTTTTTTTTTAATCTTTTTTTTTATTGCAGTGACATACAACAAATGGATTGAACGTTACTCTCAACTCGTCTTGTCTCTCTCCCTGACATATGATAGGATAAGCATAAACTGAGGAAACAACGGCGCATTTTATACTGCTTGGCTGAAGATTAGGCGGCCGAAAAGACAAGAGACATGGAGATGTAGCGTTTATTAGCAAAAACTCTAACCTTGTTCATGGACTGTATATATAAAAGCAGCGAGATGTGTACGCAAGATATTCTTTCGAAACAAGGATGTTACTTATTACAGTATGGATCATAATTGGTAATGTTGCCAACGCGCAACCGCTGAGTTATTATAACGAGCAATGTAGTCTGTCCGTGGAGTCGTACAATTGGTGCGAAATGTCCAACGACCCAGGCCAGTTCCAAACATGTGTATGCTCAGACACCTCTGGCTTCAACGCACACCTGGGAAATTGCCTGCAGGGTGGCCAAGTCATTTGGGACCGTTTCGGTGAGTTTCTCAGAACACCAATGCTTTACTGCGGAATGCAATTGCCATGGCAGGCTGATGATGATGATGACGACGAGGCGGCACAGGATGATGATGCCGAGCCAAGCCCGGTTTACTCATCAACAAGCGCCAACGTCCCAACGTCCGCGCCGTTGGTACGTACACCATTGAAGTTTGGGGAGACAACGCCTGCTGGTGTCGTTGATTCCTCAGCAATCGTCTCGCCAAAGCCATTTTTTTCTTCCTCGTGCCGTGAATCATGCTACCGGGCTTTATCCGCCTTTAACAGATGTAAGGGCTCCGTGTCTATGCAGGCCTACCACACATGTATCTGCCGAACAAACTCTTATTTCCGCCAATTTGTCGATCCCTGCTTGACATGCGGAGACCAAATGTGGCAAGAGTTTGGCCGAGCTTTCTCCATCCCGATGCGGGAGTGTGGAATGGCATTTCCGGGACCAATTCCCCTCCCTACCCGAAGACGGTAAAATAACAGCGATGATGGAATGATAATGGAAGCGACAAGGATGATGCCAGCGCACCGATCAGAATTTGTATCGATACAACACAAAAATTTAAGAGTCAACAAAACACTACAGATTATTATTATTATGTATTATGTATATATTATGTATATATATATATACATCATAGGGCATTTTTTACGTATTATCTTACCAAAGATTGAAATTTTGTTTTCTTTTTTAATTCATTAATTTCATGCATGGAAGGGTTATACATTATGTATATATATATTATAGCCCGCGTCTGGACTAAGAAGGAAAGGGATCTCAATTAATAGTCAAATTGCACTTATCACGATTGCTTTTTATCCGCGCTATCCTTGTATGTCATTGTCTGATCGCGCGCGTCTTCGCCAGAGCCTACCTATTACGATAAATAATAAGAGTGCCCATCTCCCGATGGATGCCTGCAGGACCTTTGCCACTTGACGTGCGGCTCCTTCTGCCCTGCTATAATTTTTCTTTTTTTTTATTTGGCCGCCGATCGGTCCCAGCTAGAAGGATTCCATGCATAAAGCGGCTCAATACAACAATGAAATTTTTTTTTCTTCCTTCCTTTCTTTCTTTCCTAGCGCTATAGCACCCTGCTTGATCACCATATATGCATATATATTATACAAGCTTCTAGACGAAAAAACCCTAGCGATCTTTCACATGAAAGTTGAAGGAACTGAAGAAGGTAAAGTTACGTTACCATCGCGATCGGGCCCGAGAGGGGGCTTCCATACATATTTCAAAGACACCCACCTCTCGCCCACGTGGGATTGTAAGAAGCGACACATGTCGTAGACATTTGTGCTGGGGATATCGTATATATACGTATAGCTAAAGGTATATTTGTGTCAATTGAGACTCTTTTTTTTTTTTTTTTTTTTTTGGCATTGACGTCCAGTGCACATGGGTATACTAAAGCACTGCCGCTCTAGACTTACGTACGTACTGCCGGCAGGCCTCGGTCCTAATTTTAATATCAAATTTGACAATATTATAAAATCTATTAAGGTATGCGCAGCTTAATCTCAGCAAATGTGTGCATGCATACGGGCAATGCAGATCATGTTTCTAAAAAAAAACCTTCCATTCGGCTTTCTCTTCCTCCCACCGTATTTCTTTTCTTTCCTTTTTTTTTTTTTCTTCCTTCTTTCTTTCTTTGTTGGTGCTATAGAGCTAGCTGAGCGATCGAGCGGTCTCCGGAATTTTTTTTATTTTGCCAATGCGGTTAAGGTTGGTGATCCGATCGCACGTAATCGTTCCATAGAACCTTGGCCCATCGAGAGGATCGCGATAGAAGGAAAGTTTTTGTCCTGGGAGCTCTATTTTGGCGATCGGGACTAATAATTATGCACCGTACATACGTCTTTTCAGCCTTTCGTGTATAGCATAGTCAAGCAACAAAAAAAAAAAAAAAAAAAAAAAAAAAAAAAAAAAGCAATGCACCTTTCTTTTTTGTGGCTGAAATAATAAATATCAGAAGTGCCTTCGATTGACTAAACACTTATCCAACAATGCTCAAAAAATTTTCAGTATTATAAATACGCAAACAATTCTCCATCTTTCTTCTCATTCCCTACAACCTACAGCCCTAACAACAATGCTACAAAAGTACAAAAGCACCAAAGAAGTATCGCACGATATTGACTCGCTAAAAGACCAGAGATGTCGCATGGTCGCAATGCTCACCGAGTCGGTCAAGAGACAGGGTACGAGACAAATGCCGAAACACACACATATGACTAACCACAGCGAAACGAGTAGACCGCCGGCACACAGAAGTGTTGAGAACAGAGATAAAAATGTTGGATGCAAATATTGAGCGATTACAAAAAATACACGAGAATTTTGATGCCTACTCTGAAGAGCCCAGTACACCCACTATTGATGATGTTGATGATGTTGATAATGTTGATGATGTTGATGATGACGATGATGATGATGATGATGATAATGAAAAAGAAGAGGAGAAGGAAGAGCCTACAACACCTGATCAATCAGCCGCATAATCTCCAAAACCTTCTCGTCCTGGCATCGAGTGCCGACCAGCTGCAACCCGGTTGGGGCGTCCTTGTACACTTGCGGGTCGTATAACCCATGCATAAACTCGTCCTTCTCGTTCATCGGCTTGTAGTCCACGTTTGCCTTGTCGTCCAATGTGACCTGAGTGACGGGGAAGACGAGGGCTGGGTAGTCTAGCAAGTTCCAGTGAGCGGTGTAAGCCCAGTATTTTGAATTCCCGTGGGGCGTTGCGGCGCCTGGGCCGACGGGGCAGATCAGCGCGTCGATATCATGCTTGTTCCAATACTGCTGATACTCGTCCTGATACGCCGATCTGTCCGAGTTGCGCTTCCACAGCTCGTGGATAGTCAGCTCTTTCACCTCTGGTTGTGTCGAGATCCACTCAATCAGCGGCAACATTGGTTCACCAGTCTCTGCCAACGCGGCCTTGATATCCTTAGCGCCGTCTTCATAGTATAGCGACATTAGAGTGGACCAGGCACGAGCGTGCTGGTACGGCTTGAACTCGACAAGCTCAATCTCGTAGCCTTCAATAGACTTTGCTGCCGACAAACTCTGCTTCACTTGCTCCAACGCTCGCTGCACTGGCGGGTGTGGCGTCACAACCCCATCCGTCTCCATAACCCCAATCCGCAGCTTTTTCTTATTCTTCAACGGGGTTTCGTTCCAGGGAATTGCGTTTAGTTCGTAATCTTGAACCCACGGCTCGGCGTCAATGAGTAGTTTGGTAAAGAGGGTGGTGGATTTGAGGTCACGTGTCATTGGCCCGATAGCCGCCGGAATGGACTTGCAGCCTCGCATAAAGGCGAGACACCCATTTTGCGGGAGACGGAAGGCCGTAGGTTTGAAGCCATACTGGCCTTGGATGGACGCTGGCCACCGAATCGAACCCCCAATATCGGAGCCGATGCCAACACTAGACGAATGCAGGCCCAATGACGCACCTTCACCAGCAGACGACCCACCAGCCGTTAGCCCGGTATTGAACGGGTTGTTGGTCGTGCCCCATAGCTGGGAGGTGGACTCAATACACATGTAGGTCTGCGGCTCAGTGGTTCGGATATGGAAATTGGCCCCACCCACATCACGTAGGATAGTCAAGATCTGCGCGTCCCTTTCGGCAATAGCACCAACTCCCGCCGTGATGGATCGGGTCTGGGAAAGACCCTTGAAACCTACCAGCTCCTTTACGCTGATTGGAAGACCGTGGAATGGACCCACCGGCTTGCCGTGTTTGGCAAGGTAGTCGTCTAGGTGCTTGGCTTGGTTGTAGGCCAGCTCCGGAAGAAACTCGGTGACGCAGTTGACCAGCCGTTGAGATACAACAGCTGCTCGTAGATACGCTCCGGCAACTTGGACAGATGTATACTTCCGGCCCACAATCTGTTCCACCAGTTCCAACGGATCAGTCTCCACGATCGTGTGGTCTAATTTGGTCAAAAGGGTCTTTGGCACCCCAGTCACGTTGGTAGGCAGTGGCGATGGAAGCTCGCCCCAATGGTTCGACTCGCTATCCGGAAACCACTTGTCCACATCCTTCATCGTCTGGTCCCGCAAATCACGGGCCTGTTGTACTAGCTCTTGCCAATTGCCGGTTGTCATTTATGTTTATTCTTAATAGAGAGAGAGAGAGAGAGAGTGTGTGTGTGTGTGTGTGTGTGTGTGTGAGAGAGAGAGAGAGAAAGGGAGGGGGAGGGGGGGATTTTTATGAGTTAATAACAGATATCCCTGTATCTTTATATACGGGTTTTGCGTGAGCTTTAGTACGTACTCGTGTGAAGTGAGATATCCAAAAAAAATTATACATAAAAAAAAATAAAATAACTGCAAGTATTATTACTAATCTCTATAGAGATCGGCCATTCATCCCCCGCAGCGACTGGGATATGGTTTTTATATTTTAGCATATGGGAAGCTTGCCTTATAATAAGGATAAGTTAGGCTTATAATATACCTTAAGTGGTTTTCTCTCTCCCACGTTGGGATGAAGTGGGATTTGCGCGCGCAAAACTACCCAATTGATTGACTGCCGGCCCGCCAAAAAAATACCTTACTCACTCACTCAACCCCAGAAAAAGCTATAATACGATGGGTGATATAACGCCATCACTGGACGTATTGTGTAGAGAGCTACGGACAGGGAATGCGAGCCGGAAGACGCTACAACGAGCCACGTACTTTTTGACGACAGTGAAGAATGAGCATAACGTGGTTGTGCTGATGAATGAGATTTTGCATTCCAACGTTCTTTTGCCTAGCCCATGTCCCGATACCGAATCGGCGTTGCACCTGATTGAGGCGATCCGGGCGGCAGGCTATCGCAAAACGGTTATCACGGATCCCACAATCTGGCCTGAACGGTGGGCCGAGCTTGTGCTTTGGGCGTGTAAAGGCTTGGAGCCCACGTTTGATAGCTGGCGGGCAATCCCAGCCATTGTGGGGTTGTTGCTGAGTAGTGTGCTCAATAAGAAGCAGAGGAATGAAACACAGCGGGTGTTTGTAAATATCGTCAACCAAAATTTACAACAGCAGCAGCAGAAAGGGCTCGTCATGTTTGCGTTGGTCAGATGCAACTCCGTATTGGACGATTATTATTTTGCGCAGCTGGACCATCACGTCATGCTGCTCGGAACGGCAGAATTGCTGTATAGCGGGGGGTTGGGATGCGGCTTTTACACTACAAAGTCCGTTGAGCTTGACCACCTCAGCGAATTCTCCCACTGTATAAAACGGCTTATTGAGAATTCGTCTGATTGGGACACGCTCGACCAAACCCTCAACCTCATCATCTCCTTCATCAATCGGATTGAAGACGAGTTTGTGGAGGATTGGCAGCTTTTGAAGGTTTGCTTGTTTGGTCTGTCGATCCAGCTACAAGGGTTTGCAACTCTGCTACTCAAGGATTGGCGTGTTGCTGGCCCGTACTTTGCCGGCAAGATTATCCAAAACCTGTCCCCCGCATACTTTATCGTGCTGCATCTCAGCTCATCTGGGTTTGCCGCGTTTGATTTTGTCTACTATGCATGTTTGGATGTGTTGCTTAAAGATGCAGCGAGAGTGGACGAGGTGGCACGTATTTTGCGCGGGAGGGTGAATACTGGCATGTTTAGAGATTTGGTATGCAGGGGTAAACTAGTCTACATGCTGAATTTTTACGAGCAGATTGTGACTACCGTTCCACCTTGTACGCTGGAGATGATGTTGGCAACGGCTCGGCAGTTTCTAATCCCCCCCAGAACGGAAGACTATGAGTATATCCAGCCCATTTTTGAATCTGCGCATTCCGTCGTGTTGGCGTCTCTAACCGCTTTGCCAAACGACGCACTGATCCTTGAATACTTTGACACCACGTTGGACCTGTTTCCTGGCGTGTTGTCTCCGGGGCAATTGAGGCTGGCGGTGGCCACGTTGATCCAGGTTGTTACCACGCCAATGTATAGATACCATAACGACGCAATGGCGCGGATTTTAAAGGAGAGGCTGTTTTTCAAGTGCCAGACCACGGCACCTGGGCAGAAGCTGGGGAAAAAAGAAGAAGAAGAAGAGACGACGAGAGTTGTGCTGGCAAGTCTATTGATTAATGCCGTGCCGTATTGTATCAGCGCGCATGAGCTCGAGTCGCAGCTCGACTCTGTATCTAAACTAATCCGGGCCAGCAGCACGCCAGAAGAGCGGCAAGAGCTACAAAAGAAGCTGTGGCAGGTTATTAGTACAGACATGAGTTTGGATTTGGCCAATATCGCCATCCAGTGGTGGTATTCGTCACAATCAGCGCTGCAACCACCACAGCAGCAGCAGCAGCGGTTATAAGTTTTCGGCGATTGATCTTCGCCGTCGTAGTTCCGACGTGCCGCTAGGCCGCGATGTAGCTGATGTAGACGTTCGATGCTCTTTTGTGAATTTGGACCGCGGCCAGAAACTAGGCAGCGGGATTTGCTGGTACCGTGGCGCCACACATCGATCCGTAAACCACTTGCGTAATCGTGATTCCACAACCTGCCCGATTTTGGGAATGTCTTGCAAACGAGACCGCGCGCCGACTAGAGACTTGACTTGAAACTCGAGCCGGTAGTCTGGCGAGAAGGAGAAGGTCAGATATGTCTGGTTTGTTGATGTTTCACTCTCCGTATTCTCTTGCTTGTTTTTACGCAGCGACACCGTCAACCGGCCTGAGAACCGTACAATTGATACGGTCAAGGAGACTGGGAGGTATGCAAACAAGACGCGTGGAAAGTTTAGTAGCAGCCTGGTCTCGATTCCTAGCGTGATTGTATCGGTCAAGTCCACGTCAATCTGTGCCTCCACGCCTTCCTCGTTTTGGTACACTTTACAATTGCTGAAAATGGGGTAGTCGTCGCCAATGTTAAGATCGGTGACTTTGATGGTGTCGACAAAATCCGGTATCGACCCGCCGTTCAGCACCTTGTTTAGCGAGGTGAGGATATTATCGTTGGTCTTGGCCTCCTCCCGTACTTGCGAGATGGCCTGGGCTATCAACACCGTGAACCAGTCCAGCGATTCGGGCTGGTGCGATTCCACATTGTAGTACGTCTTTTCCAGGATCGTGTTGAGCCCGGCCGACTGAGCAGGCAGGATCTTGGTCTGCCGCTGCTGAGGCTGCCGTGATGGCGAGTCGGCAAATATAAAAAACTTTATAAAGATGGCTAGCACTGCTAGAACAGTGAATTGCCCAACGAGAAGGCCGTATGCAAACGATGAAAACCCCGTCTTGTATATCACGATTGGTTCCATTGTTTTTTTTTTCTGTTTTTTTTGTGTGTGTGTGGTGAGAGGGTCAGGCTATTGTCCCAATACTAAACCCGACACTGGTCGATTCCGGCCTGGCCGGCGAGGAGATGAGTCGAGTTGAAGCGTATAGAGTCGATCTGCTATTAATAACATAACCCGCCCCATTCTGAAGTCTGAGATATCCCGTTTACCCATGTTTATTACAACGGTGAAATTTCATCGATAATGCGTGACGAACGTCGCTACTCCGATGTACGGCATACTATTATTTCGTTCCCAAAAATCGACAAGCCGCGCGATGGAAATTTTTTCACACACACACACACACACACACACACCACAATAAAGAAGAAAAAATGGCACGAAAAAAGTCCGCCGCCAAAAAGGCCAAAGAAGAGGAGCAGCAGGAAAAAAAGCAGCTTGATATCCCCCCTGTAGAGGACGATGAGCCGGCCGAGCTCCAGATTAACGAAGAGTATGCAAAACGGTTCCAATACAACAAGCAGCGAGAGGAGGTGCATCGTGAACAAGACCGGTTGAAACAGCTTCGAGAGGAGGAGGAGGAAGAGTCGTCCAGTTCGGAAGAAGAGGACGATTATGGTGACCTGCTGACGGAAGATATCGACCAAGGCATTAGCAAGGTCCTTCAAACCATCCGAAAGAACCCAAAAGAGCTACTAGACGCCGACAAGAACTTTTTTGGCGATCTGCCAAAAGAAGGCGAACTATACCAAAAGACTAAAGAAAATAGCATGAACCTACGAGACTACCACCGAAAGAACCTACTGGGCCAAATCGACGACTCGTACGGTATAAAACAAGAAGCAGACAAGAAGGAACTTTTGGACGAAATCAACCAGATTGCAGGCGATGATGACGACGAGGATAGTAATGACGACGACGACGACGACGACTTGCTGGTTAAAAAGGAAAAGCCTACCGACGGTAAAGGTAACGAAATCACCCTTCCAGACCACAACCAAGACGAGCAAGGCTTTTTGTCTGCATTTTTGGATAGCAAGGCTTGGATCCCCACCAAGCGCGACCACAAAACCATGGAGGAGGAAGAAGATGACGAGTTTGAAGATATCGCTGATAAATACGAGTCTGCATACAATTTCCGGTTTGAAGATCCAACCGCTACCGAAATTGTCGGCTACGCCCGTAACCAAAACACAATCCGTCGAAATGAAGAATCGACCCGAAAACGAGCCCGGGACCGTAAGAAGGACGCCACCAAGGCTGAAGAAAAGGAACGTGAGCAAAAAGTCAACAAGGTACGGAAACAAAAGACCAAAGAGGTTATGGACCGGTTGGAAAAGCTCAAGGCTGAAGTTGGTGATGAAATTGGCGACATGTTTAACGAACAAGATTTTGAAGGCGAGTTTGACGATAACGAATGGGACCGACGAATGAACCAGCTGTTTAACGACGAGTTTTATTCCAAAAAGGACAAGAGTTATAACAAGGACGAAGAGGTGATTGAAGAAGAGCAACCAGTAGTAGAAGAAGAAGAAGAAGAAGCTGAACCAGAAATGTCCAAAAACAAAAAACGTAAACTCGAAAAACAAAAGGAAAAGCAAGATCGACAACACGTTAAACAAAAAGCTGAAGAATTTGTTGACAAAAACTTGGATCTGGTGATTGACGACTCTATCAAACCAAACACCCGTTTCCGATACCGAGAAGTCTCCCCAGAATCGTTTGGCCTAACCGCCAAGGACATTCTCTGCGCTGAAGACAAACATCTAAACAGCTTTGTCGGTCTCAAAAAACTTGGTGAATTCCGTGATCCAGACTTGAAAAAGAAGGATCGACGCAAGATTTCAAAAACTAGACATATAAACGGTTGGCGTAAGGAGACTTTCAAGAACGAGAGTGGACCTACAAAAGACCAACTGGCCAAACTTTTTAAAAAATAAATATTCTTTTTTTTATATTATTATTCATTCTCTCATCATAAACGTTAAATATCAAAAATGTTCTAAAAACGATTTTTATTTTATTTTTTTTTATATTCTAATCCCGGTGCCCACCACGGACACTTCTTGCTTTGGACATTATTGATGCAGTGCCGGACTTGATGCTTCGAGCGACTCCGCGTGGCGCGCCACCAGACACGGCTTCGTCAGACTCGGCCTCCCCTAGCCACCGTCTAGCCACAAGCGACAAGGAAAACACCACAAAGACCATAAACCCAATAATGCCAAAAAACCAGGCCAGGGTTTGTGGAGCGTCGTCACCATCTTGGCCGGGAACCTTAACGTTCATACCAAACAGACCCGTGACCAGGTTTAGAGGTACCAAAACGGTACCAACTAGAGTGACTCGGCCCAACACTTTGGTGACTCGGTTATTGGAGTTTACCGATTCGACTTGCAATTGAGCCAGGTAGTTTCCGTGAGACCGCGAGAAAATCTTTTCATAGACTTGCAAGTTTTGGTACATTGTCACGATATGATCTTGGATATCGCCAAGATATAGGCCAATCTCCCCACGTGGGGCATTGTCCCAACGCTCATTGCACCGTTTTGCAAACATTTTGATAACATCGGCCTTGCCAAACAAGAGCCGCAACAAGGACATGACCTTCTTTCTCGACTCACCAATACGCCGCAACATTCTACCAAAGTCGCATTCCCTAGCCACAAACACCGAGTCTTCAATAATGTCCGTCTCCACCTCCAGCTCTCTAATCAAAGGAGCAAAGCTATCAGTAATATCGTCAATCAACGCGTAGCAGATCCAGTCAGAGCTGACGGTGACGTAGTCTTGTAGTTGCCGGATACGTCGTCGCACATTAACCGTGTGTTGAACTGGGCTAAAGTGAAACGACAAAATGCCGTCTTTAAACACAACCATATGCATATTAATAGAGTCCAAAAAGTCTTCACTTTCATGATCCGCATCAAACGTGTGGAAACATACAAAGTAATACGTCTTGAACAGTTCAACCTTTTCACGGGCTTCTTGCATCTTGATATCCTCGGCAGTCAGAGGGTGGATACCAAACGATTTGGCAATGACACGCATTTCGGCATCGGTTGGGTCCAACACGTCCAACCACCACGTCCCATTCTCCGGGTTGAAAATATCCTTAAAAGATTGACCTTCATCAACCAGCGATGCCAAATCAGGTGCGTGGATCGTCTCATCGCTTTCCGATGCAAAAAATGAAAACCGATCCATCGTAAATGACTGACGCCGCTTACCATTCTCGGACGTTCCAAAATCCCCGCTCATGCTAAACTTTTCATTGTATTGTTGCTCCGTGTTTCGCCACGATGGTAGCTTTTCGTCATTGTTGAAACCTTGTGGGACTAGAGGCCGGCTATTTGCCTGCATTTGGCAGTGAACTGGCTTGTAAAAACATCTCTCGTTAATGTCAATATCATCTCGATGTGCTTGTGAAAACTCGTCCAACTCTTCAAAATCAATCCCAGTTTGGTAGTTTGCCTTGTTGATCATTGGGAAACACACATCCTCTTGCTTTTCGTCTACTGCCAGGCTTACCCGAGACCCGGTATCCTCATCATTCTGTGACGCTACCGAGGATCGAGTCAATCGCCGTCGTCGCGAATCCATCGATTTGTGTCTGTTTAGTAGAATACCCTCCACGTTTTGCGATTGCACAGATCGTTCGGAAATGGCGCATGACGATTTGCTCATTGATCGATTTCGGGTTTGTTGTGAGTGTGTAGATTGTGGTGGTTGCAGTCGTTGCTGTGAGGATGTGTTGGATAAAGACATGCCTCGAGCACGCCGTTCTGGTGTATTGGCAGCAACTGGTGGTTGTTGAGCTGCTGCAAGTGGTGCAGGTGCTGCAACATCTGGTACACTATTCCCGCTGGCAGATACCGCAGTCACGCCTGTGCTGCTATCGTCGTTACCTTCATACTCTGGTACATCCTCGCTATCAGAAAACGAGTCTCGCACTGGCAACGAGTGCGGTTGGTTTCTATGATCGTTCAACTCGTCAGAATGATAGTCGCTGGCGCCGTCGTGCAGCGAACCAACACTCATAGATCTAGTTGATTCCATCTTTTATTTTGTATAGTTGGATGGAATTTGTAGAAGAAAAAAAAAAAAAAAACTTTCAGAAAAGGTATTGGGAGAGGAGATAAAGAGAAGGAGGGAAAAAAAAAAAAGGATATCCAGCACTTTTTATAAATAAGGGAAAAATAAAAAAAAAAAATCCAAAAAAAATCCAAAAAAAAATCCAAAAAAAAAAAAAATCTTATTTCTTTTTCACCATAAAACTGGTAAACCCAATGAATATTCAAAAATAGGTTAAATGCAATTGATCGTGAAGCGTACATGAAGCATATATGCGTGCTAGCTAGCTTTTTAGACGAAAACAGACTCAATTGTATATATGAACTTAGCGTAGTAACAAGGTTGTGTGTGCGGTGAAGCATGTAAGCTTATTTTTGATGACAGATTTTTTAGTTGATTGCCAACTAGCTTATATATCTACGAAGATTGACTTTTTTTTTTGCTTCATGTGGTTTAAAGCCCCAAAAGTTCTTATTTAGATTGCTTATCACAACCTTTTATTTCCATCCTTTCCAACTTTCTTTTTTGTGCCCGTGTGCTCGTGTGTACCGAAAATCGTTCAGAATCACGGGTACCGTTAAATTTTATTTCTCTCATGAGTGCACCCGCCGCGGCCCTTTTTATATTAGAATTGCTTATATCCAATGGTATGGATAGGGCAAGCTCAATTGCAAGCTTCCGCTGGCCTAGGCTAGCTAGCTAGGCCGGCATGGATCGATCGGTGCGGCGGGAACCTCCTAGGAGTAAGTAAAACATTCAAGCTTGCAAGCTTGTCCCGAATATCTAGACGTCCACCAACTATTGGGAAGAAAATTTTTTCCGCCACTTTTTTTTTTTCTATATATTTTTTCCCTTTAAATTTCTCCCAACCTAAGACAACAAATTGAACATCATGGATTGGTTATTGGGTCGGTCTATACCGGAATCTAAAAATGGATATTCCATCACAAGCCTAGCAGATCTGGACGCTGTCAACGTGCCAAGCGAGAAATTATTAAGTTATGGGGTCTGTGCTTTGAACGATTATATTCAGGCCAATGTCACCGGACCCCGACTAGACGCGGTTGATGAAAAATATCATGACGAGTGTGTGCAAATGCTGACAAAGGATGGCGAAGAGTCATTCAAGCGGCAATCCTACCCGTACTTGCTAGTGCTGGCGCTCAATTGTTTGAAAAAAGCTGCTTTGGGCGGCGATCCGGCCGGCAAATGGTGGTATTCGCGGGCTTGTGTGATCCACCAATCTACCCTAAACGGCGATTCACCCTCCATCCACGACGAGATTTTCGAAAACTTGACAGAAGACGTGGTCGCTGAGATTGGTGACGGTGATCAGGAGCTAAAGCTGCGATATTACCTTGAATCAGCACGGGCGCGGCTCATGTACGGTCATGAGCCGCAAGCCGAAGAGCTGCTGGAAAAGGCCCAGCAACTATCCGGGCTAGAGACAAATCTGACGGGTGTCATGGGTAAACGGACCAAATACCAAACCACAGACAATGCATTGCTGGTGTATCAAGCGACAAGCGCCTCATCTCCATCGTCATCGTCAGAACTGAAACAAGATGCGGATAATAATGATGCTGCACCATCCGCGCTGGAATTAAATTCTGATCTCATGTTGGAAAAGGTCCAGCTGTCGGAGGATAATAATAATAACAATAATAATACGGTTACCAGTTTGCAGGATATCGACACGGCAATTATATTACTCAAAATTGCCAAAATACGGCAATCTCATCCTGTCAAAAGCGCGCCGATCCAAGAAGAGCTGACGGCAATGGCGAACCGGATCATAGAATCACCTCAGGGTAGTGTGAACTGGGCGCTTTTCAGTCGTGCATTGTGGACGCGGTCGCTGCTTGAATCGGAATCTCCAAAAACCGCCGAGCGGGGTACTCTGCAGATCCAATCGCTCGTAGAAGAGCTTGGCTACGCAACGACTTTTCTGCCAAAATCTGACCAGCAAAACGTTGATGTGCGCATCAAGTTCATCCACCTATTGCCGCCGTTGCCAAAATGGCGGATGGACATGGAACTCGCGGAACGGTACATGGCGTTTGGGTTGTTGAAAGCAGCTCTGGAAGTATATGAGCGGTTGGATTTGTGGAGCGAGGTGGCCTTGTGCTATGCCGCGGTGGGGCAAGAAACTACCAGTCTCAAAATATTGGATGATTACTTGTCCCAAGACGGTAAGACTGACGCACGGGCATGGGCGATCAAGGGTGATATTACAAACGACCCACAATACTGGGAAAAAGCATGGGAGATTGGCAAATACCCGGCTGCCAAACGATCCCTGGGAAAGTTTTATTACAACAAAAACCTAGATTTGGCAATCAAACATTTCAATGAATCCTTGCAAGTCAACCCATTGAATTATGATGCATGGTTTATGTATGGATGTGCCGGCCTCACCACGGAACAATATGAACTGGCTGCCGAGGCCTTCCAGCGCTGCGTGGCTATCGACGACGACAGACCAACCGCCTGGAGTAACCTAGCAGCCGCTTTATTGCGCCTAGACAAGAAACAACAAGCCTTCACGGCGCTCAGACGAGCCACCCGCACCGCTACCGACAATAAAAACTGGCGTGTCTGGACAAACTACATTACCGTTGCTGCCGATCTCAACGAATGGCAGGAGGTGGTGCGTGGATTGGTGGAGATTATCAACATTAAGGAAGGTCAAGAAACGTCTGTTGATATGGACATGATTGAACGGCTCGTTCAAAACCTGGTCCAAGAAGACTACACTGCCACCCATTTCCAACAATCCGCCGTCAAACTCATGACGGAAACCATCCCTCAACTCATCACAACTGACTACCGGCTATGGAAGATGGTTGCTAGAGTCAACATTTGGCTGCGGCGGCCAGAAGCCGCAGTGGAGTGTTACGAAAAGGCATTCCGGATTATCATCCAACGAGTTGACGGCGATACATGGGAAGATTGTGTCGATGCTTGTAGCGAGCTGGTTGATGCATACACAAACTTTACCACCAGCAAGTTTAAAGCCAAGAGCGCCGTTCGGTCGCTCATGGGCAAGGGTAAACTATTCCAAGAGAGTGAGGGCTGGAGACGATTAGAAGAGATGAAAAGTGAAATATAATAATATATATATATTTTTTTATAGATTTTTTTTAGGATTTACTCCTCCGCCGCGGTACCGTTAATTTCAAGTTTAGGAATCTCACGGTCTTGTGAGTACTGTAGCCGATCGTCGATACCATCGCCATCCACGTCAATGAAATCCTCTTTTGAAGTCGGGAGCATCTCCTCGTTCTTCTTGGCTTCCTTCTCGTCCTGTTCCTGTTGGACTCGTTTCATCTCGACTTCCTTCTCCTTTTGTTCTGGAGTGAGAGCATACGTCTCCCGGTTATCAACCTGCCACTTGACCTTCTTCCACAATTGCTGGACCTTGGCCGGCATCTTCTCGTTGGTAAACGCCTTGTCCAGTGCATTTTCCAGCTTCATGAGTGCCTTGTGGGTTTCAGGGTTGTCCATCGTGAGTCTGAAATAGAATACATATGCAATCATCGACACGCCAGACCCAGGTCGAATCATGAGCACGTCCAGTAACAATCGTAGAAACAGCAGCATGTTGGAATCGGCCACGGCTCGTTCAAGAGTGTGCGAGTACTTGTCTAGGTATGATTCAATTTTTTCAGTCTCAATGTTCATCTTGTGAGCAGCGTGGTCGGCAACCTGCAACAACGAGTATACAAAGAATGGCGTCAATTTCAGCAGATGGTGCCGAGAGATTAGCCACAAGGCGGCCAAAGCGCCGTACTGGAACGTTGGTAGGTGCAAAACCGCAAACAATGGAATTTGCCGCTTGGAGCCAGACTTGACACCTAAACTGTTGCTCAATGACAGTCCATACGTGCTCACGGCAGCAGCGAATACAAGTCGGTAAATAAGCCGGAAAAATAGCCGGTGTTGCTGGAAAGTCAAGTAGGATACAATCTCAATGGCTGATGTGACGAGGATGACGGCATGACCTGCAATCCATAGCTTTGGTTTGTAATCCGGTACCTTCTTTTTCTTAGTCCCCTTCTTGCTCTTCTTTTTCTTTTTATGAATTGTTGGAGAAGGTGTACCAGTCGCGGCACCATTCGCCTGGGCGGCTGTTGGAGGCGCTGGTGGTGGTGCTGTTGGTACTGGCGGTGGTGCTGTCGTCGTCGCCATTGCTTTGTTTGTGGCAGTGAAGAATAGAAGTGACAGGTTTGGGAAAGACGCACCCTTGTAACATGTCGGCGGAGCCGAGCCAGCTTCAGGCACACACACACACAAAGAACGGGAGCCCCCGCGCGCGCAGAGAGCGTCTAGTTACCCGGCCACGCCCTACCACCAGCAATTGTGAATAAAAGGATCCATTTCCAAACCCGCAGGCTTGCGATGAATTCGGATACGCAAGAATTTCCATAATGGTTCTAGTTTGTAATGCTTTAGAAAAACGGGTTTAATCGGTCACGTGATGAACACATGCGGCTTACTTACATACCACCACAAAAGGTAATATATAAAAAATAGACATATATTCTATAACTTACAGAAACAAAAAGACATCATGTGCAGTGGTGGTGGTGGGGGGAGTTAAATAATAATAGAATGAAAGACGCGTTCTTCGTATTTTTTACTCAGTACCTGGGATATCAGTCCCGGCGTCTAGTTCACGAATATCGGAATCTGGGTTGAAGCTGGCCTGGGCCATGGCGACCTGCTTATTGGCCAGATCGTACACGATATAAGTAGACCGTAGGAAACTGTCACCAAGCAAGTTAATGCCACTGGATTGGTCGTTACCGGCCAGTGCCAGGATGTATTTCTTTGGAGGGTCTTGGATGTCGAATGCGGCGGCTTCCAACACCATCTCGTGAGCTGGCACGGTAATCTTAGCATCGCCGAACCAAAATTCGATAGTCTCATCGCCAACATTATCGAGGAAATACAACATAGTGTTTGGGTCGTAAGTAGCGCCGAATCGTCCCACGATAGGATCCACAGCCTCCTTTGGCAAGTATGACAAGGAAGTGCCGCAGTCCAACACGCCCTTATCGTCAACACCTTCGACAGAAAAGTTGACAGTGAGAGAGTCGTCAACCAACGTCTTTAGGACAGTCAGCTTACCTTCAAACTTCTTCACATCTACGCCACCAAACAGCACCTGCCCGCTTGCTGCGTTGGCACTATCCAGGTACAACGAGTATGCGTTTCGGGAAATCATGTTGTGGTCGACTAAAGATTGCGGGAAATTTGAGTAGTCATCGCCTACTACGCCGGATGTGAAACCGATGCCAAAGATACCAATTGGTTTGTCGCCTGGGGTATTGACGTTGTTGACGACTGCGAATTGTTGGTCGTGGACGGTGGCGCCTTCAAGCTCGACCTTATCCTTAACGTACTCACCCTTTGCGGTCCCGGAAACGTACTGGATCTGGAAATCGTCCGAGTGGAATTGGTAGCTTGACGATTCGCTCTTGTGGTAGCCTCGGTCGCCGATGGCTTGGTCGGAGTATACCCACAAATCGGACGAGCCCGTGTCTAGCAACACCTCGATCTCTTGTGGTGGAGTGCCGACAGAAATGTTTGCTGTGTATTGGTAGATTTGATTCTGAACAGACTCTTCAACGTAGCCTCGTTTGGCGAGATGTGGACCGTTCGTTACGGGCTTGTGGTGAACTGCCAACGATACAAATCGCTTCTCATTCTGCACCACTGGCAGGCTGGCTGCGCTGGCTGCAGCTGCACAGCCTAATAGATAAAGGAACGACTTCATTTTAGGGTATAAATGTTTATAAGGAGTGTGTGTGTGGGTCGGAGAGAAGAAAGGAAAGAAGAAAAAAAAAAAGACTGTAACGTAAAAGAGGACTGGAAAAAAAAAGGAGGGAAAACAAATGTATATATATATGGATAAGAGAGCCCGCGGTATTTATGAGGGATTAGGAACCGTCGAAAAGAAAGCAACTGTCGATCCATATAATTGGGATTGTTTATAAATTTGGGGCGCCGGTGGGTGCCTAGCTAGCGCCAGCGCGCTATATAGAGCGCTGCATCCACACTGCAGCCATCGATCAATTGGGGCTCGGCTCACTCTCTTAATTATAGCATATATTATAAGGCCTTTTAAAGGTAAACAACAACATCATATATCCATGGTCGGTCGGTTGTTGATCAGCGTACGGTACCATCTACATGTGCAACCTCTATCCAATATACCATCGTGAGGATCCAGAGACAACCCCGTTGAGTGTGTCTTATTACGCATCCGGCCTATAAAATTTTTTTTTCCTGTCTCATGATTGAAATCATGGGCTTGAGCACTTATAAATCAATTGCCAGTAATTGTGTCTCTAGGAATTTCCAGATTGATCGATCCCAGATCTATCGAGGCTCAGATGGCTCTTATAGGAAGAAAGAGAGACAGAGTCCGCGCGAGCGCAAGCGCCGATCGGGGGACGCCGCAAGAAAAAAAAAAAAAAAAAAAAAAAAAAAAAAAAAAAAAAAAAAAAAAAATTTCCATTAATATTAAAGCTGCACGCGCCGGCCCAATATATATATCGTATACTATATACGATATCAGGGGCGCAAATTTTTAGCGAGCGCTATAGCGCTAGCTATAGTATACGTATATATCGGCCGGCCAGGCATTTACGTCCGCAGCTTAGTTCACATATATATGCATGTGCACATGGCGTGCCTGATAATTAAGCTTATACCGGCCAGATTTAAGGCATATGATATGGATCTTGAAACAGTGGTCCTGCGGCAACTAATTAATGACAATATTGACCTCAATTGCTTTAAAAATTGAATATTCTGGCAGGTGCATTTGTATGTTGTCATACTGCACTTATTGCTGTAAAACGTATATAAGCTTACACCGCATTTCGTCGCGAGCTGTGTGAATCCAGGGGTGACAGGCAATATTGCAATATTTAAATTTTATCTAGCTAGACGACGCGTACGCAGCTAAGGACAAAAAGCTTATTCTGGGATAGACATGTGCATACGGCTGGCCAGGTCTGAATAAGGCAAGCCTCGTGGATCGTACCTATTGCTCATGATATATATACATACGTACTCTCGCGAGTATATTACGATAGTTACTGGTATACGACAGTGTGTTATGTTTCATGTTCCATATCCTCATACGCTGATATTAATGTATATATTCCAGTTTTAAATGTTATGGTCTTGGCGGTACAAGGCTTACCAAATTCGGTGTTTGAACCGTTGTTCAATTTGGCGGTGATCTTTCCGGGCCCAAAACACATATGCTATTTAAGCTGGTACGTACCGTAGCGAAGGAATAGCGCTGTAACACGAGTGATGTTATGATTAATTAATTAATATTACGGTCTGTTTGTTGACATGAGAATATATGGAACCGAAGAAGCCACCTTTCCATATATTATATAATGTCTCTTCTCGAGATCTAGCATGTCCGTGGAGTATCAAATATTAGCAGACGGCCAGGCGCGTCGGCGTAGCTGCCCCATTTCACTTTTGTCCACGTGCTAACGTTCTTTTTATCATAATCCTCACCCAATGCGCGGATATCATCGGCAATGTGTAGGGCAATGTGTATACCCCGGGGGTTGAAGAATTTGGCATTCCACACGTCAACGATTTGTTGGGCCACCCTCGAGTTTTCCTTCCCTGCTGTTTTCTCTGCTCTCATCCAGCTGTCCCCGCCATCGTACTGTTGTAGAGATAACCCGTAGTTAATCTCGTCATGCTGGCGTTTGCCATGCACTAGCGACTGGACCCAGCAAATATCCTCCACGAACCTTTGCCAGTCTTCCAGCTTAATCTCCCGTTTAAGCAACACGAGAGGAAAGACCTCAGGAAACCCGCTCTTGGTCTGTTCTTGCTTGGAGTACATGCCGATGGGCTTGAACGGCTCGGTGGGTCGTAATTTTTCAAAGTACGGCGGGGGTCGATCAAACTGAGGTGGGGGAGGATTCAACACGTCCTGTTTCCGGACCTTGTCCTTGATTCTGGTGCGGAATTCTGCTTTGATTGCAGACACCCCGTCGTGAGTCTGGAGATAAGTGATGTCGGCAGGGTTGTACGGTGGCGTCTTTTTCACCTGGGTGCGTTCTTGTTCCCTGACTATGCTTTGTAGATGCTCCTCGTCAATATCGACTTGTTTAAAACAGCTGTAGGTCGAGCTTACGGTGGATTTAAAAAACATGGCGGTGGAGTTTAGGCATGCAGAAACCGTTGGTGATGCCTGCGAGAGAATTGTGGGGTTTTAAGACCCTTATATAAGAGTGAGGACAAAAACAAAAGCGGCTGAATGGGGAGGGAGGGGAGATGACGTCAGCAGTTTAACTCGCAATCACTGATAAGATCACCAAAAACGCAGATGTGTCAATGAATTTTAAAGCTTTTGTATTACCTGTTCTATGAGCAGGTTTGTTGTAAAGGCTAGTACTATAGCTATTACTCTTGACCCTTGACAAATCAAGATAATACAATAAAACTAAGATACTATGGACGATCAAAGCTTTGACGACACAAACTGGTCACGCAGCACATTCTTTTTGACTTTACCAGTCGCGTTTTTGGGAAGTTCTGGTACAATCTGCATCTTTCTCGGCACTTGATACCCGCCCAGATGCTGTTTGGCAAACTTGACCAGTTTGTCAATGGGAACTTGTCCCTTGTTCTTTAGTACCACAAACGCGACAGGTACTTCGCCATATACCTTATCCGGAAAGCCCACCACTGCAGCCTCCAGGATGTCTGGATGCTGCACTAGTACGTTCTCAACAGCGACCGAGGAGATATTCTCACCGCCACTTATAATGATATCCTTTTTGCGGTCCATTACCTGCGCGCTTCCATTTGGATGCACGACGGCCAAATCGCCCGATTTGAACCACTTGCCAAACGATTTCGCAGTCTCTTCCGGGTTGCGGTAATACCCCTTTGTTACGATATTCCCTGCGACTGCAATCTCCCCAATATGCTTACCATCGTGTTTGACAGGCTTGTCGTTATCGTCCAAGACTTGCATCTTTTCTGACGTGATGAATGCAAACCCTTGACGCGCCATGTTCGCGTACATTTCCTTCTTTGGGAGCTTCAACCATTCCTGGTTGAAATAGCACACTGCGAATGGGCCATAGGTTTCGGTGAGACCGTACATGTGTACCGGGAAGAGGTTGAGGTTGTTCATGTCTTCAAAGAGCTGTGCAGATGGCGGAGATGCAGCCACGATCACCCGGACTTTCTGCTCCAGTCTTTTCGCGCAAGGCGAGTTTACGAGCATGGTATTGACAGTCGGCGCTGCGTTGAAATGCGTGATTGATTCGTCGATTAGCAGTTTCCAGATGTATTCTGGGTCGATTTTGCGCAGGCAGTAGTGGGTGCCTCGGCTCGCCGTCACGGCGTATGGGTACGTCCACCCGCCGGCATGAAACATTGGCAGGGTCCATAAATACCGGCACTCATTCATCTCGGACTCGATAATGTTGGCCATGGTAGCTAGATACACGCCTCTAAACGTGTACTCTACAGCTTTGGGCTTACCCGTCGTGCCTGACGTGAAAAAAAGCCCTAGCGTGTCGGTTTCTTTAAAAGAGTACACTGGCCACCCAGTGTTTTTACTCCCCTCGGCGATCGCATTGGTGTACTGGCAATCTCCCGTCTTGAAGTCATTGTCAATGAGTTTGGGGTATCGCGGGCCGTGATCGAGCAGGTCTACCATCTCTCCGTCAATTACTACCAAATCGGCCTGGCCCAGATCCAACTTGTACAGGATCTCTTGCCTCGTAAGCCGGTAGTTTAGGCCCATCACGATCCCGCCGGATAGGCTGGCTGCAAATAAGGTCTCTAGATGGGCTACCGTGTTTGGTGCGAGGATGGCGATGCGTTTGTAGCCATGTTTTTGAAAGTACCACGCCAAGGACCGCACGCGCTCAGCAAACTGCCGATACGTGAATCTCCGTCGTTCACTCACCACCGCAGTCTTGTCGCCGTCGATTTCAGCACTTCGTTGGACAAAACTCACCGGGTTTAGTTCTGAAAACATGTTGAGAATGGGTTTGGGAGGAAATGAAAATGCGGGGTGGGTGGAGGCTAATATGTCATATTTATATATACGCCTCATCCCCCCGGCCGTAAGGATCGTTCATTTCCCCCGACCGAAGAGACCCCGAGACCGATATCACCCACCCCACTCTTCGCACTGATCTCGGGAAATAAAATGTCCTCCGAGCATACACCGAGAGAGCCTTCCCTAGCTTTCACGATGATGATGATAGTCCAAACGTAACATGTTTGTAAAGGTTATAGTTTTGGATATATAAAGCCGACTTGATTGCGGGGATGAAAATGAGGGGTAGGTAGGTACGTATAATGAGCCCCAGGAGATGTTTGAACAGCCATTTACATTTCCTATACCGCCAAAACGCGTTCACGGAACGCCCTGTTCTACTCTCTGTTTTGTGTTATATATATGAAAAAAAAAAAAAAAAAAAAAAAAAAAAAAAGAACGTGGCGGTATGTGCTTGGGCCAATTGTCTCATAACCGTTTCCCAACCAACAACTTTTTTTTTTTTTTCACGTCCACACCCAAGTAACAACTGGTCGAGCCACAAACCAAAATGTATGCGAGGGCCAGTAAAGCTACGACATTCCCATGGAATTGAACATGTCCCTTGCCAAGTAGCAAACAGTTAACGAGCTGCTCTCTATTTCGCGGATAAGCCGAGCCGTGTAACCCCTCTCTTTACTGGTCTCGGGGTCCATTCGGCTAACCTTCTACTATCGACCTAGTCAAGACATTGGTTAGCGTGTGTGTGTAGCGTTAAACCTGGCTGTTGAGTTGATTGCATGCCGTGGTGCTGACTGGTTGGTGTCGCGATTGAGGGATAAACACGGATGAATATAATATTGTATCCTCCGTTGTTGTGCCGAACACACAGATACACAAAAAAAAAAGAAAAAAAAAAGAAATACAACTCGATCGGCGGTAACGAATTCAAGGCGAGGGCCCAGGAATGAAGAGATTACACAAAAAGGAAACCTTAGTACAGTGGCCATATCGCTTCAAAAACTTTGTTCAGAGAGGCTAGGAATCTCCAAATAATACGATCAATGTTTAGTTATACCCATAGAACGCCCATAATCCACTAAAAATACGTTTGAGACATCCCGCCGCATCCTATGCGGCTGCCGGCCGCCGCACCTATGAAATTGGCATGTGTAGGAATACAAATGATCAAAGTCATCAACCCGGTACGTTGGCCGAGTGGTTAAGGCGTTGGACTTGAATAGGTGTACTTCACAAATCAAGCTCATCCAATGGGCATTGCCCGCGTAGGTTCAAATCCTGCACGTATCGAATTTTTTTTGTTTCCACGGCATAGTTAAATCGGAGCGAATGTAATCACGAAACGCGTTGCTCACTGAATTTGGTAAAGAGGGGGTTGTTCACCTTTTCTTCTTTCCATATCCACTCTATGGAGGAGGGCTCCGGACCGGTCGTGGTGTACACATGGCCAGCTCGAGCTCAACTCGATTAGGGTTGGCGTAGCGTAGATCTGTATATATTATTATACGAGATCTTGACGCCTTATAGAGAGACACATGATATGCAAATAAATAAATTATCAAGTCCTTTTATAGTGTATATACAGTACCGTGGAACTTGTGTGTGTGTGTTATACTGTACGTATGTATATCTATATACAAGTGTGTGTGCCCTTATATCTGAACCACGCTACCCCTCGACATATTTAGGGGTCATTGTGTCGTACCCTTGCGAATCATAAAACATTTGTACAGCCTCGTTTGAAGTTTTACAAACCAACGACGTTTGGTTCACCTTCTCCTTGCCGGGGTTGAACAATGTTTCATCCACAACCAGCGGCAGGGCTGCGTCCAGCCCTTTGATGCGTCGGAATTCGGGGTCGAATATGGACAAGGCCAGCATCAATGTACAATGAGCGTCGTTTGTCGCGTTATGCAGCAAGCCATGTGGCAGACCCAGGTACTTTAAAATCTTGTGCAGGGCCGAAAACCGAGCCCCACTCGCCTCCCACGCCTTCATCGTGTCCAGCACTCCCAAATCGCCAATATAGAACCCTTCGCGTCGCAACACTGACATGTCTCCAGAAATGTTGTGTCCTACATATACCACATTGTGGCCCTTTGCCAATGCTCGTCGTTCATACCCTTGTATGATTTGCTTGTATGCTTTTTTACATTCCTCCAACGAGATGATTTTGCTGGTTGTAAAGCTACAGTGGAACTTGTGGTCACTTACAAACCTCCCATTCATCTTTGCCTGATGCTCTTTAATGATATAGTGCTCGTAATGCACGCATGGCACTCGAAACCCAGTCGGTTCGTAAATTGCCATGCCAACCTCTAACAACGGGTTTTTCTTTCCCGCCATCCTCTCCCACCACTCCAGATCGATTGAGATGAACACTGTTTTTTGCCCCACTAGATGTCTGATACCTTGTTGCAGCATGGCCTTTTTATGGTTTGCGTGTTTACCGGGTGTTGGTGGCGATTCCTTCACTGCTGCTGATGATGCTACTGGCGATGGCAGCGGCGGCGGCGGCGGCGGCGATGTGTTCAGAGAGCGGCTTTTGTCCATAACTATTTTCTTGTATCGATGCGCCTCCTTCGCAATACTGCCACGTCGTAGTCCTGAGATACGGAGCATCAACTTAATTAATTAACGGAGATTTCAGAAGAAGAAAAAAAACCAGCGTAGGATAAAAAGTTGGGAAGAAACAGCTTTTTGGGAAAAAACCGCGGGCAAAAATTTTTCCAAAAACGATTCAAATTTCTTTTTTTCTCTGGTTTTTTTTTTTGCAGAATTTTTTTCTTGCCTGCTGGTGTTTTTTTTTTTCTGCTTATAAAGGTGGTGGAAACTAAATCAATCTCAAGATGGCGACATGACTGAAAGTACACCTCTAATCACATCTACCGGTCAAACATGGTACAACCCGCCCGAAAACATGAGCAAAACGCTCGTGGCGTTTTTCGGGTTCATCATCATGGGCATGTTTGATTCGTCTATTGGAGCTCTACTTCCGTTTTATGAGGAACATTATGGACTAAGCGACATTCAGGTGTCGTTCACACTACTAGCGCCGGTAGGTGGCTATCTTCTTTCTGCCATGCTATCAACCTGGGTCCATTACAAGATTGGGCGTGGCGGGTTATCCATCCTAGGGGTCTTTCTACAGGGCCTAAACTTTAGCATTGTGGGTACTTCACCATCTTTCCCACTTTTGGTCGTGTCATTTGCGTGCGGGGGTCTGGGCTCCGGGCTCGTAAACGGATCGTGGAATGCATGGATTGGTTCATTTCAAGATGCACATTCAATCCTAGGTGTTCTTCAAGGATGTTATGCGGTGGGGGCATGCGTGGGGCCCGCCGTCATTACTATCATTTTGGAAAAGGACAAATCATGGTTTATTTACTACCAAATCCTGGCCATTATCTCGCTCATCATTTTTGTATACGCAGTGTTGAGTTTCAAAAACGATGGACCAGAAAAGTACAAGTTGGAGACTACGCATGAAGATGATGTTGATTCTGGGGACGCTACTACATGGGAAGCTTGCAAGAACCGATCGGTTATTTTGTTATCAGTCTTATTGTATGCTTATCAAGGTACGGAAATGGCACTGTCTGATTGGATCGTCACCTATATGATCCGCGCGCGCCACGGAGACCCAAGACGTATGGGGCTCATGAGCAGCTGTCTTTGGTTTGGTCTCACCGTGGGGCGAGTTGGGCTTGGGTTTGTCACTGGCCGGTTTAGAAACCACCAACGCGTCGTTACATTCTACCTCCTTTCTGCAATTGCATTCCAGCTCATGTTCTGGGGTATTGACTCGTTGTACGTGAATGCAGTCGCCATCTTTTTTGTCGGCTTTTTCACTGGGCCAATGTTCCCTTCTGCCATGATCCTGGCAACATCAATCCTTCCTAAACGACTGCACGTTCCAGGAATCTGCGCCGCGGTTGCAATGTCCGGGATTGGTTCAGCAACTCTACCAGTCACTATCGGCACATTGGTGGGAGGATTCGGGGCCTGGATCTTGCAACCATTCTTGTTCATCTTCCTCATCTTCTTGACAGTATTGTGGGTTAGTTTGTAGCTTTAAAAAGACTTTAGATTTACAAAAATACTACAAAAAAAAAATTTAAAAAAACACGGCTTAATCAAACAAACCCATGCCCATGTCTTCGTCAGACTCTTCCTCTTCCTCTTGGGCAGCAGCGGCTGGAGCATCAGTAGCGGCGGCGGCAGCTGGGGCAGCGGCAGCGTAGGCATCTGGGTTGGCCAATCGGTCCTTGATGGCTTCAGAGCCTTCAAAGGTGTAGTCAGTGGCAATGGACACAGCCAACACATTCTTGTAGTTGTTGATGATAGAGTGAGAGACCATTGGCAAGGTTGGGTAGGATAGAGCCAAAGAGACGGTGGTGATGGTGGACACGGCAGAGATGAAGTGACCAACCAATTCCTCTTCAGTCAAGTCCAAAATGCTGGCAGAGAACATTTGACCAGCTTGGTAGACTTGCAACAAGACCATACCGTAAGAGAATGGAGAAACGTTCAACATGTTCAACAAAGAGGCTTCAGAAGAACCAACCTTTTGGCCAGTAGACAAGACAACGTGGTCAGAGGCAATTTCAATGGTACCACGGTTAATCTTGGTTGGGACACCAAGGGCTTGGAAAAACGAAGTCTTGGATGGATCTTGACCAGTTGGACCAGCAGCAATGACAACTTCACTTGGGGAGATGGCACCAGTCTTGGCTGGGGCAGCAACCTTGTTGTCCAAAATGATGGTTCGGGCATCCTTCAACACTTGAGTGTCTTCAGAACCGCCAGAGATGAAAACTAGAGAAACGTTTTCAACCATAACTGGCAACAACTTGGCCAAGTCGTCGTATTGACCTTCACCTTCGTTGATCAAATCTCGCAAAGCCTTTCGCAACAAAGAGTTCTTACCGCAGACAATTTCAGTCTTGGAAGCTCGCAAGTCCTTTCGAACTTGGTTCATTTGTTGGGAAGAGACATTGTCAATGCCAACAACGAAAATGGCCTTTTGAGAGTCCTTGAAGAGTTCTTGGACTCGGTTGTAGTAGTTGGCTTTCTTAGCAGTGATAGTACCTCCCATTTTTTCTTTGATGAATAAGGCTGTTTAAAGGTTGTTGGTTGTTGAGAAGGAGTAAAAAAAAATTTTTCTTCGATAAATTCAATGGTGCTTTGTGCGCGCGAAGGAGGTTTTGAGTGGGTTTTTTCTCTACCCGTGCTGAGATTTACCCGCAGGTTGAAAAGAAATGAACACCGTTTGTTATTATATATATAAAAAGTATGTAAACGTCTATTCAATGTTTTATATTATATATATATGCAAAAAAAAGTAGTTAGTGATAATAGTAGTAAGGGAGCGTGGCGGTCAGTTAACCAAAAAAATGAAAAATGGGGAACGATGAGATATATGTTTCCCATGGTGATTAGCGCGCTCGCAACCGCCGCACATGTACAAAAAAACTAACGTTCGTTAAGAAAACTCGCTGAGTTTATCCACCCAATGCTTCACGATAAGCTCGCCCTCGCCGAAATTTTTATTCTTGTACCGGACAATGACCGCGGCATGGGCATGGTTATGTTTGGTGATAATCACCGGAAACTTTTCCCACGCCAGTGTATTCAGGTTGTGAATGATTTGGAGCTGGACGGGGTCTAGCTGGAGCATATCGTTTTCGTTATTAACAACCCGGTACAGCTCTTCCAGTGCATCATACCCTTGTTCTACCAGCTCCTCCTCTACAAGCAGCGTTTCCTGCCGCTCGGTCTTTTTAAACACAGTCTGTCGGTAGCTACTGGTCATGTTTTGGAACGCGGCGTTTATCAAAAACCCAATAAACCATACTGGCAGGAGCAGAAACTTTAGCAATCGGAGGAAGGAAAACTGGCGGCGCGGTTTACGTTCAGTAGATTCAAACACTGGGGTGCTGGAAACGTCAAGTATTGTGGGTTTATAGCCTTCAATGTAGGGTCCGCGGAGCAGCTCAGGGCGGCCCACGTAGGGGTCGGTGGCGGATATACCGGCAGTGTACCATTCGCATCTCATGTCATATGCCACATTTGCATACAAAATACGGCATTGAAACATGTCCAATGCCTTTTTAAATACCCCCTCCGTCATACTCAATAGGAGTGGTTTCCCAGTTTTGCCCAAAGTGTCCCGCAAAAAGAGCTGTCTAGAGGTCGACGCCATGGATTTTGACCCAATCGAGTTGAATAGCCGTGTGGATACCGTCTCTCCAAGTACTACAACGCCAACGTGTGGTGTGCAAAACGTGGTAAAAACCCGTGGCTTGACCGTGTCGAAAATTCCGCGTTGGTAAAGCACCCCTAACGCGAACCGGGAAATCAACCCGCCTAGTGAGTAGCCCACCACGTCCAGCGTGTCCACTTTACCCAGTTTTTCAAGCATGTTGATGACATTACATACTTCGTTGGCTACCCGCTGTCCATTCACGTCAATGCCGTCGTATGTTTTGTACTTTTGGAAACTAACGGCCCGGTAAACGACCAGGCCGTTGTGTTTTTCCGGTAATGACGTCTCATCGTACATCACGGCGCCTTGAGAAATTAGCTGGTTGCATATATAGTCGAATTGGTTCGCTGTGCCCCATAGACCATGGACTAGGACTAGCAAGGAATACATTTTTTTTTTTCTTTCCCTTCTGCTTTTTTTGAGGGTCGTATATTTGTGTTTGTCGTGGTTGCAAAATATTGGGAGGTGGTGCGGTCCTGCGGTCGGCATCCACCGGCGTGCCGTGGTTTTATATATATTTAAACAACCGAGGTGTGGGCAATTGATTAGTGTATGCGCCATAACATATATCCGGCATCCTACCGGTTAAGTTGAACTGCAGCCAGCGTAACACCTCATTGTTAGTTTACGCTTGTCTTGAGCTGGTATATTGTCGATCATATATGTTACCCGATATTGTTGGGACGTTGGGGAATTAATGGAAATAGCAAAGCATATAACCTCAAGATTGTTTATGCGATATGACTATGTATCTGGATCTTAATAAAAAGCAGGTTACCGACCTAGGACTTGATTGATGAGTTTCGTCTGTATTGGGCCTTGGTAGAATATTGAGCCGCGTGATGTTATTAATTCGTTTCGCTGTTTACCGACAGCCCGCCTTCCACATTTCCTTGAGCCAACATTGGTTGGGCCTCAGTTCTTGCAATAGTCTTGGTGACATGCTCTGTAGAGAACTCGCCACTTGAAACCGGAGAATGAAAGAGAGAGAGAGAGTCACTGCAGGTGTTGGTGCTATGCCCCCTCATGTGGAAAAGTGGGAATGAATAATTCCGATTCAAGCTTTCGAGAATGAGTCTTACATGTACCAAAACACGTACGTGTACATGAGCTGGCTGAAACATGTATCCGGATTCCTGGACTTTGACGGGTCGGTCGACGGTTAAACACCCGTAATGGTTCACACTCTGCAGGTTATGAGACATGTTTCTCATACACGCACCAGCCGCATGCTCCATCCCAGTGGCTTTCCACAAGTAATATGATTGATATATCCATTGCACTGGAATAGTTAATACAGCTAGGACAATTAATTACCACGCGTACGTATGGTCTTTATCGTATGTGCGGTAAGCCATGAATTTAATTTAAAGCTGTTCGAAGTAATTAGCTAGGTTATTCGCTATAGGGTTGATTAATTTAAAAATATATACTCTAGATATTAAAAACGAGCCACTTTACTGGTCCAACGCGTGTTATCTTTTTTTAAATTTAAAATGTATAAAATTCGCGGGTGCGGATCCAGCGCGCGGTATATAGAGCTTCTAATTAATCGGATCCAAACATATCGTGAACGGAATTGGAATGTAGATCGGGTGGTTCTTTGAAATGATGGTAGGGAAATTTTTTAAATTGTTACCACTTCACACGTACACGTTTGTTTATAAGCTTAAGGCAATGGACACCACACCCACACCCACACCGACCTTATACAATGAGAATTTGGTTTCACACTACAAACCCTTCTCCGAGCATTTTAGCAACGATCGGCTAGACCACTCCATCCACAAGGAGTTGTATGACGACGGACACGTCCAATTCATCCATAACGTTGCCCATGCCATCAAATCCATCGACATTCCGCCATTCCCGGGCCTAAACTCGTTCACCAACTACCAACTAACTCAACACTGCACGTCGTTTGAGTTCAACCCGCATACTGGGACACCAACCAGCACTACCGTTACAACGTCAACAAAATATCTGCTGCATGTCGCCAACTCGTTTCCGATCGACTACTACTACAACTTGATCCACAGCGTTATCTAACCGCTATTAGTCTCCTAGATTTAGATTTTATGACTATGACTAGATCAAGGTTTTTATTCTTCACGTGATACTACCTGCACAGCCCGTCTTTCCTCGGCGGCGCGGAGATAGCAAAGCCGTTCCGTTTTTTTTTTTTTTTTTTTTTTCCCTCTCCGTTTTTTTTTTCTCTTAAGAATTCACACTTTTCACATTATATTTTTATATTTTTGGGTATGGGTAGACATTGTTATGTGCTGATACATGGGTTTTTTGGCAACCCTTCTCATGTAGAGGCGATGAAAAAGACGCTGGAAACTAGGTTAGGCGATGACGGTGATATTGATGTGCTTATTCCTCAATCAAATGCCGGACTGCGGAGTTTTGACGGGCTGGTGGTGGGTGCCTACCGGATTGTGGAGGAGCTTGCCATGTTTTTTGGCGACAAGGCGAGAGAGGGCGTGAAGTATGACCGGATCTCGTTCAGTGGGTATTCCATGGGCGGGCTGTATGCAAGATATGTGGTTGGTATTTTGAACGAAAAGGGGTTTTTTAGTAAAGTCAAGCCGCTCATCTTCACCACGTTTGCATGTCCCCACGTCGGGTCAACGTTTCACAACGAAGGCATGTTTTCCTCTGTCATGAATTTCCTGGGAGCCAATTTCCTCGGGGTGTCCGGCACAGATATGTTTGGCACCAATGACATTTTGGACGAAATGAGCGATCCAGACAAGCCGTTTTGGCAAGCGCTCGCCAAGTTTGAACACCTCATGCTGTTTGCCAACGCCACCCATGACCGGACTGTACCTTTCTTTACCTCGTATATATGCGATAAAGACCCGTTTGCGAAACGTGACTATATCGACTTTGTCTACTTTGACGCCTGTGCAAAGGCCCACGACGGCGAGAATAGCAAAGTGTTTGTTGATATGAAAAACTCACGGTTCAGACGGGAGTCTTCGGGGATAGAGGCCAAACCGACAATGCAGGAGCGTCAGTTCCAGATGTTTGCAATCTGCGCCCTGCCTCTCGTTTTCCCCGTCGTGCTCACCTTGACTTCCGTCTCCACGTTGGTATCCCGGTACCGCGTTAAAGAGGCCAACCAGGCTAGGTTGCACAACAAGTCCCAGCTCGTGAAGAACAAGTCCCATTCCGAGACCATTGCCGAGCTGACTTATTACGCCATTGACGATTTTTTTTTGGAAGGGCAGGACGACAAACTCAGCCCTCTGGATTATACAGTCAATGAAGGACCAGTGCTGCGTAGGAATGCTTGCCCCGAGCCCGTTCAAGCCGCTCTTGGTGACGGGTATAAGGGCCTGATTGATTCCACGCCCCACAGGTTGAGCATTAATGACAGAACAAGGGTGCATGTTGATAATTTGAACAAGCTGCCGTGGGAAAAGTATGCGGTTAGACTGCGCAGAATGCACTCGCATGCTGAGATTGTCAACCGCCGCAACATTGTAGATAGTCAGGGGCAGTATGTATTGGATTTTTGGGCCAACCTGGTGGCGTCTAAACTTTCTATTATTATGTAATCTTCCGTACCCAGCCAATCAATCTTGTTGAATGACGCTTCCAAAACGACTTGCTCTTTACAGACGCAGACGAGTGGACCTCGGGGCCTGGTTCTCCCAACGAGAAGGTCGATCCGCGCTTGTCAGTAATTGTACCAGCAATTGACTGGCGCGTAATTGTCGTGGCAGTGGAGATTTGGCTCGTTCGTTTATTATTCTCATTCTTATCTTCTTCGTCGCCGCCGCCGCCGCCGCTCGTCGTTTCCACCGGCGGTTGTTGTTGTTGTTGCTTAGGAATCTGGCTCAACCCCAGTGCCAGCAGCCCATTATTGTAGTTTCTACTGTAACGACCACGATCTCGATTCACGGCCGATCCTTGCGATTGCAACGAGACTTGTGAAGAGGATGCGGTACCCGTTGCAGCCGCCGCCGCCGCCGCTTCACCCTCATCCTCCTCAATAATACTCTCGTTAGACGAGGATTCAATAATCTTACGCTTCATGCTTGTCCGCTCCGGCGCGCTCTCAGACCGCCGGTGATGCTGCCGCGAGATAGTATACGGGTCGACGGTAGCATCGTCCAGGTCAATTACTGGTTCGGCAATCTCCTCGTCGTCGTTACCACCCGAAAAGTTGTCCACATTGATCAGGTGGAGGGCAGGAATGTAGCTGGAGGAATGCAGCTGATTCTGGGCTGGCGACGACGACGACGATAATGATGATGACGACGACGACGATGACGGTTTTTTACGAAACAGGTTTGCCAAGCTGCGAACCCGTTTGTGTCGTTTCGTGCTCGCTTCCGGCCCCGCTGGTGCAGACACTACCGATGTAGTCGAGCACATTGAATGTGGGCGTGGGTTAACGTTAGCTGGTGGTTGTAGAAATTGTTGTTGTTGGATGGTGGCGGTGGCGGCGGTGTTGTTGTCCTTTACCGGGTCAGCAAACGACACTTTTGTTTGTCTAGATGCAGGAGATGAGGTCGCGGAAGACGATGCAGATGAGGAGGGTATCGGTAATGACGAGTTGGATGATGATGCAATGGTTAGTGAGGGCGAGCTGTCGAGCTTGAACTGAATGTCGTGCTGCGACATGGCACCAGATCTCTTGTGGGCATGTCTTCGCGCCGGAGACCGTGGTGGTGACTTGTTTTCCGGCGCTTGTGTTGATGGAACTTGAACAGCTTCTAGTTTTAAATCCTTGGTAATGGGCCAGGGTAATTCAACGCCAGTGTATTGTCGTGAATGTTGCCCCCGTTGTGAGTGCTGTTTGTCGGCTGGAAGCGGGAAACAAAACGGCTCCTGTGGTGGTGATGATGAT
>JAJLUJ010000009.1:61633-145479 GCA_030564235.1 Blastobotrys elegans
AAAAAAAAAAACAACAAATTTAGAAGACTAAGCTTATAACGGTTCCGCCGATTGGATTGGATTGGGTGGAGCGCGGGGTTACCCGGTGCTCTAGCTATAGTACAGAAACCTTGGCTGGAATGTGCCGGATTTGGGCAGGCAGACTACCTAATTGGGGAGGGGGCGGGCGTTAACAATTGACAGGGGGGAGGTCACTATTTCCCGTTTCAGACAAAAAGTCTCCCAATTGGGAATGGTCGTGTTTTGGATTAGGAAACAAGGATATTTAATTCTGAAATTGATGACGTAATGTCGAAAATGCCTCTGTCTCAGACTGTTTTATGCAACCCAGCCACTTACATTTTGTATACATAACGAGCTCACGCTTATAACCTTAAGGGCGCCTAAACCGGCCTTTACACGTTTAAATTTATAAATAGCCTCGATATCCTATAGAGCTTATATATTAATTAAAAATCTAGAGTATCTATAGATACAAGCTTGGTTGCGTGCATGCACCCGGGCCCCGTTCACGGGTTAACTATATATATATAATTAACAATATTGACTTTGTTAATGCGCGATCTGGCTGTTTGATCGTGATCACGGGGTGGCTGCAGGCATTAATATTATATAATATAATTTCTTATATACCGTATACGTACGCTGGCGCCACCTCGAGATCTCTCATATGTCATTAATTTTTTTTTAAATTGAAGCGTGGACATTGGACGAAGCTTTATAAATGTAAACGGCGATCGGTCGGGGTTCGTGAATTCTAGCGCTAGTCAAGCTTATCGTATATATAACCCTGGTCCGATCTTAAGAAGCGAGCGCTTGTTGAGATCTCGATGATAGCCCGCCACCTTAAGCTCTTAAAGCCTATAGATGGTAGCTAGCCGATCTAAGGCTTAGCTACTAGCGCTAGTAAGTGTATTTTGTGGTGGCAATATTATGCTAGGCTTAGCTAATAAAGGGAGGGGTAGGGTCCGTGTCTATCCATCGATCCATCTCATAGTAGGCCGGCCGGCCTAATATATAGTACTACGTACGTAAATTCAACAAATAATAGTACGTCAGATCTTCGTTTATTTGAATTCGGTGATTCAATCCAATTAATCATATGATTGCCAAATTTATTAATCGAGCGCTGCCAGGCTTCGACTTCCTTAGGGCGATATATAAGTACATCATCAGTGGTAGTTTACCATATATGTATATAGACTAACAACAGCTATAGTTTATAATTCAATTCAATTTCCTGTCAAATCACGATCGATCCTATTGTTTGGACACGGGATTTGGTAGCAGCACCGATCTGTTTTGTTTTGGTTGTCTAAACAGTCATTATAACCTTACAAGGGCGTATACACAAGTTGATTATCGAGATTTCGTATTAAAAAAAGGGGGGGAAGGCGGCCGGTGGGTTCGACGGTAATCTTCAGGTTTACTATTTACAGCGCTTCTCTTGGCCAATCAGTAGATCGATCCCAACAAGTTAATTAAAAATACAGGGGGGAAGCGCTGCTTACCTCATAATATTTACTTAAGCGCGAGCTCCCAGTTTGAGGCTAGCGCTAGCTAAAAATAAACCTCATTAAATTTACTGTTAATACCCGCGGCAGTCTCTAATTAGACTGGATTAAACAGAAATCATAAAACACCGCTAAGATTAAGATTAAACTTATAGCTAGCCTTCCCTAGCTAGACTCAAGCTCAAGCTTCCCGATTGTCTCAAGTTCCCAGCGCTAGCCAGGCATGTGAGATCTGGCAGTCGTGTGCATCAATCACGATTTTCATTATTTCTCGGGACGCAGCATTCACATATGGAGCTCGCTCTAGGTTAAATTTCGAATCAAGTACGTATGAAACACTAGCTCGGTTTATATGAGGATTTGGTAGCGCTAGCTAGCCTGGCTAGGCTCGATCAGTAGGGCGATCTATACATACGGCTATTCTCGCCCAAGTTGCGTTGCTTCGAAGATCTCGATCAGTGCTAGACTGGTTTGAGGAGGAGGGGGGGGGGGGCAGCCGTACTAGTTTGTTCTTGGACGCGTCGGCTAGTTTTACAAGTCTCAGAACGGTCTAGGACTGTTTTCTCGATTCCTCAAAACATTCATGACCAGTTTTGCGTGTATTTTTCGGATAATACCCCCATCGTCGGCCGTGTTCCGACTCAGCCGGAGTAGTGAACCGTTTTTCATTGCTCCCAACAACCTGCCTCGCTCTTTCTGAACAACGAAACCTTTTTTTTTTTTCTTCTCCCACTTCGTTGTCAAAAACACACACACACACACATAAAAACAAAAACAAAAACAACCAACCAAACAATGAGCTATAGTATCGACTTATCGACACACGGCCGCGAACTTAAACAAACATACGACGCGATTGTGTCGTCCGACCCTGCCGTGAAATGGGCCGTGTTCAACTACGCAGGTCAATCCAATGCACTCTCACTTCGGTCGAAAGGGAGCGACGAGCTTGACGAGTTTATTGAAGAGTTTGATGATGGCAAGGTGCAATACGGGTTTGCACGAGTAGACTACCACAATATGCCCAAGTTTGTACTTGTCGGGTGGGTCGGCGAAGGCGTTCCTGAACGGGCCAAGGGTTACTTTAACGCGCATTTGTCAACGGTGGCCAAGTATTTCCACGGCTACCACGTACAAATAACCGCTAGAAGCTCGTCAGATTTGTCCGAGTCTATCATTATGCAAAAGCTAGAAAGCGGCTCAGGGTCCAAATACAACAACTCCACCGTCCCGCTACGGCCAAAATACAAACCAGCCGCGTTGGGCGCTGCTGAGGAAGACTGGGGCGACGCTGAGGCTGTCACCGCCACTGAAATGTCCAAGGTGGAGTCCTCCTATAAACCAACCAAAGTCGACGTCCACGCGTCAAGTCCAAGAAGTAACAACCGACCTGAGCCTGTAAAGAGCTCGTACGAACCGGTGGGGAAAGTTGACATTGCCGCCATTCGTGCACAAGCAAAAAAGAATGACAAGTTTGCAAACGACAAGCCTACCCCAGTATCCACCTCTTACACACCGGTCGGCAAAGTCGACATTGCCGCGATCCGTGCGAAAGCAAAACAAGCCAACTACAAGGAGACGGTCGAATCGTCCCCAGTTAGGGCACCAGAACGTAACATTAACGATGATAATGGCGGCGAGGGCGACGACCAACCAAAGAGTGTTAAAGATCGAATGAGCGCGTTCAACTCGGCGCGGATGACAGAAATGCCAAAACCAAAGGTGCAAAACTCGGTGGCCTCGCGGTTCACGCCTAGCGCTGCTAGCCGAGGTACCGCCCCAGCACTGCCAACTGACGCGTATGCTAAGGGTGGTGCGGCCGCGGCTGGGTTTAAAAACTTTGGCGCGCAAGACGGCAAGACCCCTGCTCAATTGTGGGCTGAAAAGCATGCAAAGAGCGGTAACAATAGTAACAGCAGCTCAAACGCGCCAACCCCTCGGCAAGAAGTAGCGCCGCCGCCACCACCGGCAGCAGCAGCTGACGAAGACGAACAAGAGTATGAGCCACCAAGCATTTCTGATTTGAAAAACAAGTTTTCCCAATCTAGTATTGACGAAAAGAAGGAAGTGGCTGCTCCGCCGCCACCACCAGCGCCAGCTAGCGGCGGGTTTTCTGACCTTACGTCCAAGTTTGCTAAACAGCAGACCCCACCACCACCACCGGTGCGAGAATCATCCCCGGTGAGAATGGCAAACCCGGTTGCTGCTCCAGAAGAGCCAGAGCCAGAGCCAGAGTTGGAGCCGGTCCGAAACTTGCCTCCTCCACCACCACAACGAGAACAGATTGAACGGGCTGTTCCACCGCCGCCACCACCGCCAACTCACGAAGATGAGCCTAGTGCTGGTGTCGCAGCTGCTCAGCAAGCCGTTTCGGAAGCTATTAGTGGCGGAAATGCACAACAAACTGGTGGCGCTAGTGCGATTGCCGAGTATGATTATGAAGTGGCTGAAGAAGGTGAGATTGCGTTTGATGAAGGTGAAAAGATTACGGATATTGAGTTTGTCGATCCAGATTGGTGGCAGGGTACAAACTCCAAGGGAGAGACTGGGTTGTTTCCTTCCAATTACGTGGAGTTGGTTGAAGAAGAGGCTGCACCGGTTGCGGCTCCAGTTCCAGTTCCAGCCCAAGCTCCAGCTCCAGTTCCTGTAGCTGCACCTGCACCTGCTGAACCACAAGGAGCCACTGCAACTGCCGAGTTTGATTATGAGGTAGCTGAAGAAGGCGAGATTGGGTTCGTTTCCGGCGAGCAAATTAAAAACATTGAGTTTGTGGATCCAGATTGGTGGCAAGGAACCAACGCTCAAGGACAAACTGGGTTGTTCCCAGGTAACCATGTGGTGCTAAACGAATAAGCAATGAACAACAAGTAGAAGGAAAGATAAATAAAAAAAGTGCATGTTATATTCTAGTTTTGTTAACCCTTGGTCTCGTCATGTTAAAAGAATCTGCGAGGCCGGCCTTGTAAACACACTTCCCTTTGGCTGAGCCGCACCCTGATTATTGGGGGGAAAGAAACAAATCAATGACTTTTGAACATTATGAACGGCACGAAAAAAACACCCCAAATCTGCTCCGTTCTATATTAACCAATATCGAGGTGCTGATGACGGCTTTTCTCCGCTTGTAATTTATCTGGAGATGGCGCCCCGCCGCAAGCACAAATCAATTCCGCGCTACACCATTTCCGCGAACAATATTTAAAAGCCAAAACATTCCCCCCACTTTTTAAAAAAAAAAAAAAAAAAATTCCCTTTTTTTCAACAATAATGTATCGCGGGCTGATCAAACGAGCATACTCTACTGCCCAATCGAACCTGCCACTAGACGGGATTAAAGTAGTCGACCTCACGCGTGTTCTAGCAGGTCCATATTGCACTCAAATTTTGGGCGATCTGGGCGCGGATGTGATTAAGGTGGAGCACCCCACACGAGGCGACGATACACGAGCATGGGGCCCACCCTTCGCGAAGGGCACGGGCCAGCTCGAAAGCGCATACTTTCTCGGCGTCAATCGCAACAAGCGCTCGTTTGGGCTAAACTTTCAAGACAAGCGTGGCCAAGAGATGATCAAAAACTTGGTGTCAAAAGCTGATGTGCTAGTTGAAAACTACATTCCAGGAAATCTACAGAAATACGGACTAGGCTACGACCAGCTTAAAGAGCTGAACCCGGGTCTCATCTACACCAGCATCACGGGGTACGGTCAGACCGGCCCATATAAACATCGGCCTGGGTACGACGTGATGGTGGAGGCCGAGTTTGGTCTAATGCACATCACCGGCGAGCCAGGCCGCGATCCAGTTAAAGTAGGCGTTGCAGTCACTGATCTCACCACTGGTCTGTACGCTGCCAACTCAATCATGGCATCGCTCATCCAACGTGGTCGGACCGGTAAAGGCCAACACCTAGACGTGAGCTTAAGTGATTGTCAGACCGCCACTCTCGCCAACATTGCATCCAGCGCGTTGATTTCTGGAAAACCAGACGCCGGGAGACAGGGCACAGCCCACCCTAGCATCTGCCCTTACCAAGCGTACGAGACGAACAATGGGTCGGTGATGATTGGCGGTGGCAACGACAAGTTGTTTTTGGTCGTTTGTGACGCGCTAAACAAGCCGGAATGGAAGATGGACGCGAGGTTTACCACCAACGCGCTAAGAGTAGCAAACCGGGACGATCTAAATGACATGATTACTAAAGTTACTCAGACAAGATCCACGGAAGAATGGATCAAGGTGTTTGAAAAGTTTTCATTCCCATACGCGCCAATCAATGATATCCAGACCGTACTACACCACGAGCATACAAAAGCGCGCAATATGGTCGTCCAGGTCGACCACCCTACCTGCGGGCCAATCAGCCTCGTCAACTCCCCAGTCAAGTTTTCCCAAACCCCGCCTCAGATCCGATCCCCGCCGCCGGTCCTGGGCCAACACACTACACAAATCTTGCAAGAGTTGAGTATAGAGGAGAGCCAGATTGATGTATTGAGGAAGGAAGGCGTAGTCAACTAGTTTGTCGCCCATAGCTTGTAGTATGCTAATAGACCTGACGAAAACCCTGCCAGAATTTGCAATAGAGCAGAGTCTACCCCAAACACATCCACGCCGCAAAACACCCCATCAGAGAGGAGTTTTAGAAAGGAAACGTGGTTGATCCGTGTCGGCTTGGCTTGGTACTTTTTCCAGGCGTTTTTGAGGTTGATGAGGATGGCAAGGAACCATGTAATTGATGCTTGCCTATCGGCTATGCTGACGACCCGTTTATTCTTCAAAATCCCCATCTTTTTGAAACAAATCAGATCGTCGCATATAGCGGTTGCGAAATCAAGCGCTTCTACTGCCACATCTTCATTCTTGGTGGTAAGCTCTAACCGTGACAGGGTGTATCCAGGCTCTAACCAATTGCCCAATCGCATCATGGCACGGAATAGAGACAGCGACGAGGCTAGACTGGCCACGTTGCGGTTCTTCAGCCCGAAATGGAGCAACAACTTGCATGTGTATTGGACAAGCTTCAACGACTTGTCCTTGCCATTTTTATCGTTCAAGATTGTTATCACAGTGTTCATTAACTTTCCAAGTTTTCGGGAAAAAAACGGCCCCCTCTCTCTCTCTTCGATTGGTCCCAACAGCGGACCGAGGGATATTTGGTATTTTCTTTCTCAATACACATACACAAATGGCCGAGGATAACGCGTTAAACAATTTGAACGTTTTTGATATCGAAAAGGAGTACAAAACGCGGCGGAGGAGCGATACAAAACATCGGCTGGAATCGGGCGAGTTGATGCTGAACCCCAACCCGCTGTTATTCCACCAAGAGCTGCAGCGTCGCGTCGAGGTGTTTGAAAACCTCAAAGTCACGTACCTTGAGCAGGAAACGAAGGAAAAGTTTCTCCGGTCTATTCTTAGCGACCCCCCGCAGCTGGTCGAGCAGTCTGATTTGGAATCGATCCGACAAGAAAATAAACGCAAAAAGGCTACCCTAAAACAGGACAAGGTTCATCAACAAGAGCTAGAAACACAGCTGACTGATGCCAGTCGGCAAGTATGCATGGAATACGGTAATCTACACACCAAACTACAATCCACCCAGCAATGGCAGGAGGAGATGAAACAAATGCAAAAAGAGATTGACGAGCTGACCAAACAGCAAGAAGCAATGGAACTTCCCAAGTACAATAACGACCCTGATATGAACCTACCAGCCCACGAGCTGGAAAGCTTGGCCCAGGAATACCTCCAACAAAAGCGGGATATCGACAATGAGCTATCAACGCTCAAACAGACACAGCAAGAAACACACAGCGAGAAGCAGAATCTGGAAAACGAGGTTTCCAGGCTCGAGCAGGAAAATGTGGCCATCCAGGCCCAAGCCCAAGCACTCATCAGCCAGGTGACCAGCGAGCAGCAGAAACACAACGAGTCGACGGCCAAGTACTACCGGTCAATGAACAAGATTTTGGAGTCTATTCTTTAACGAGCAGCTGCCCACTCCGGCGTGGGCTGGTGCTGTAGAAACGCGCCCACCGCACCCAAGTACCCTTCATGACGCAAAAAGTAGGCCTTCTTTTCCCCCATTGACCAGAAATTGATGGCGTACGAAAGCGTGTTCATGGTTTGTGGGTGCCCCCGGATATAGCTACCACCAAAATAAATATGCTCGAGCTGATGCCGCTGAGCCTGTAGGTAAGCAATCTGACCAATATTGTTGGAAATGGCATACAGCAATGACCGTGAAATATCCTGGTTTTTAAACTCCCGGTTCTTGTTGCGTTCCTTAAACACCCGGCCAAAACTAGACGCAATAGCCGAGGGTTTTAGACCAATCCGACCATAGCCTGCTCCATAAATATCACCCACCATCATATCCACGTTTGTATTATCACCCTCAGCTGCCATCTCCAACATTTCGTCATAGTTTTCGGCATTGGTTAGGAGGGACAGCAGCCCCCACAGTGTACCGCCGCCTAGCGAGGACCCGCCGATCCGTACAAAGTCGTTTGGACCAATGACCTTGATCATGGACACACCAGAGCCGATATTGACCAGCAAGTAAGGGTAGATGTTTGGCCGCGACTCGGCAAAGCTCATGGGGTTGTCGACCGAGTAAGTAAAGACTTCCTCAGGGATTTGTGTAATGAAAAAGTCTAGCCCGCTAATCAAACACTGCATCTCGTCTTCTCGAGTGATATCCACGCCCAGTTTAGACTTCATTAGGTCGTAGAATTTGTAGGCCCCACCGCCAGTTGCCATAATGTGTTGATCGCCGTTTTTGGAAATGAGCCGGGCCATGTACTCGATACACTCGTCAATCTTTTCCGTTTCAAACTTTGTGAAATTCAGGCGACCGCCATGGCCGTACTTGTCCCGCGTAAAATAAATGATCTTGGCCAGCGACCCGCCAATGTCTACCGCAATGTGGGAAACCTGTGCAGTGTGGTTGGGTAGGGCAATGTCTCTGGTATCAGGAGGAGTTAATCGGCCATCGACCTGATCTTGATCCACAATAAACGCTTCTTGCACATTAATCTGAATAGCCCCAGGGCTCATCATTTTCAGATCATAGTGAGCTATCCCAGCTAGCTCTTTAGACGCTCGTCGTTCATGGTTCATCTTTTTTTCTTTCTTTCTCTTTTCTGAAAAAAATGGAGTGGTTAAGTGTGTTTCGTGGAATGAGTAATCCGGAAAGAAAGAAAGGAGGGGGGGAAAAGTTGCGTTTAAAACCAATTGAAATAATTTTTCTTTCCTTCCGCGGTCCCGACTCGGTGGGGGGGGGAGAAAGAGAAAGAGAGAGCGCTTGCCAGCTTAAATTTATAGGCCTATAAACCTTAAAGCCTCAAAGAGCGCGCGCTTTAATTAACCCAAAGGCTTTTTTTTTTTTTTTTTCCCAACTTTTTTTATATTCAACAATAATAAAAATGGCACTGGCGGAATTGATCAAGACCACGTTTGATACTGCACGCCAATCAGGGGCTGTGGTGTTTGCTGAGAGCGAGCGGGTCAAGACGGTGGTTGATGGAGTGCAATATTTACTCACGCTAGCACCAGCATTGGCCAAAAAGCCACAAAAAGAGGCTCATGGTGTCACTGACAAGCCAATGGAGACGTCTACCGAAAAGACTGAAAAGAAAAGCCCGTGGAACCCTGTCGAGCCGGGTTTGTTGATCCAAGACGATTTTGAGACGGATTATAAGCTGGTATTGAACAAGTTTGCGGTGGTGCCTCGGCATTTCCTGCTAGTGACAAAGCAGATTAAACCGCAAACGGCGCCGCTCAGTCCCGAGGATTTGGCGGCCGCTTACCGTGCATTGACAGAAGCAAACAAGTCTGGCAAACGACACTTGGGGTTTTTCAATTGCGGAGAAGAGTCTGGTGCGTCGGTGGCCCACAAACATTTGCAGTTTATGGAATTCCCTGAAGACTTTACCCCGTTTGTGGATGAGCTGATGCAAGTCAACCCGGTTTATAAAGAAGGGCAGAAACCGTTTAGCGATACACGAATGTCATTTGCCCATTTCGTGGTGCCGGTTCCGCCAGCCCCGGACGCAGATAGCTTGGCCTTTCGATACTCGACGTTAATGTCTCGTGTGTTGACATCGCTGCGGGAAAATGAACTGCCAGTGAACTACAACTTTGTGTTTACCGAAAAGTGGATGATGGCCGTGCCGAGAAAAGCCGAAAAGTGTGAAGGCCGAAGCATCAACAGTGTCGGAACAATTGGCATGTTTCTGGCCAAGAGCGAAGAAGATGTCGCGTTTTTTAAGGAAAAGGGACCAGATTATATCTTGCATGAGCTGGGTCTGCCCCCAGCAGACATTACCCAAGAAGAAACCCATTACGATTATTAGATATTTATTTAGATAATGAAAGAAAGAGAGAGACACAAGACCAGATTTCTTCTTGGGGGGAAGGGATGCATGACACAAAAAGGGTTTCAATCTTGTCATTATAAATTATACTTTTTCCCATTCTAATCATAGTCTTGGACATTCCATGCCTTCTAGTTCGATTGCTTCCGGTGGCGGCGATTTTGGAGGCGTGCCGTTCTGGGGTGTTTCAGTGGTGGATTTACATCCGTCTAGAGCGATGAACCTTGTAAAGTTGATTTCATTGTATTCGGCGGGGTTCATTTGGACACTGCATGGATCGTTCTTTGGGTTTACTGGCCGGCCGAGTTTGCGAATCGATCGGCGTTGTTGTGGTGGCTTTCCAATCTTACCAGAATTCTTTGGCACCAGTGCTGGGTTTGTTTGCTGGATAAGGGGGTTGTATAACCGCGAGAGAAATGCCCGGCGCGGTGTTTCCATGCGTACTCTGGTGCCAGTATTCGTTTGTAAACGTTTAGCCAATCCAGTCTCGTGTACATGTAACGCTCTGATAACCGGATCAATATGGGAATAGCTGTCGGATCTATCACCATCGCTGTTAGAACCAAGATGAAAACCAGACTCAAAGCTTAGCGCCCTGATGGCCGGGTCGATATGGGGATATTGGTTCGTATCCGAAACATTGTTGTCGTGGTCTGAGGAATCGCTGTCTGTCTCTAGCTCTGAGCTGCTGGTGTCGGTATACATAACCATAACGCCCTCTCTCAAATAATGTTGTATACAAGCTTATACGTAAAGAGCGAAGCAGTTTTGTAGTTGTTGATCAAGCGCCGAGAACTTTCCAGCGTGATACGAACGTGCACGCGCTATCGGGTGTGTGTGCGCGCGCGCGACGCTGGGAGAGATTTTATTCTCCTCCGATCGAATGAGTCTTTTTTCTTTTCCCTTTTCTAATAACAGAGAAAAATAATGCGTTCGGCTACAGTATCTAGAGACACCAACGAGACTAAAATCCAGATCGCGCTAAGCCTGGACGGCGGCACTGTAGAACTAGAAACTTCGTTATTCGACAAAAAGGAGGAGCATGCGAGACAAGCCACCGGCGGTCAAATCATCAACGTGCAGACCGGCATTGGCTTTCTCGACCACATGCTACATGCACTAGCCAAACACTCTGGCTGGAGCTTGATCCTAGAATGTATCGGCGATTTGCACATTGACTCTCACCATACCAGCGAAGACACCGCTATTGCGCTAGGAGAAGCATTCAAACAAGCTCTGGGCCAAGTAAAGGGCGTGAAACGGTTTGGGTATGCCTACGCCCCATTAGACGAAGCTTTAGCACGGTCGGTCGTTGATCTATCCAACCGAGCACACTGCGTGGCCGAACTAGGCCTCAAACGAGAGGCCATTGGAAGCCTGGCTTGCGAGATGATTCCACATGTATTTGAATCGTTTGCTCAAGCCGCCGCAATCACTCTCCACGTTGACGTTTTGCGGGGCTTCAACGACCATCACCGTGCCGAAGCCGCATTCAAAGCGACTGCGCTGGCTATTAAAGACGCTATTTCGTATACTGGTAAAGACGACGTGCCAAGCACAAAAGGTGTGCTGCGATAGAGCTATTTCTAAAGAGAAAAAAAAAGTTATTATATATACAGTGATTTTTTAATCAGTTGGTAAAATGCCTGTGGGTTCTCCGCCGGCGATGACGATGACGTGACCTGTTGTTCCTTTTCAGTCTCGACCAGCCTGCCTCCGGAGGTTCGTTGTGATATGCTCGTGTTATTTCCGGATCTGACCGGCTTGACGTCCATGTTGACATGTCCGCGGTTCATCTTCAGCCGCTCCACCACGAACCGCGATGGATGTTTGTGAATGACAGACGGCTTTGGACCAAACCGGACCTGTGGGACAGCCACCGCCGCGATGATCCCCGCCGCAGCAACTTGTCTACCATTCTGGTCCATTGTCCGTCCAGGTACAGTCACCTGGTTCGTGAACCCATTTGGAGTGTTTTGTAGCCCCCCTGGGAGCGAGTATAACGAACCAGCAGTCGTGACTGCGCTATGGTCCACTACTCCACCTCCGCTTCTCGACTGGTAAAACGCGTCAAAAGTGGACTCCTTGACCGGGTCAAGGCCATGATCCGATGCCCACTTGAGGTAACGTTTGCGCCGGGGTGGTTTCGCAGAGGAGGGAGTTGTATGCGTTGATCCGTAAAGCAGCGGGCTTAATTCCGGCCGGTCGCGTAGTTTTCTGGGTATAGGAGCCACCGGCATTTTCAGACTCTCCAGTCGTTTAATAAACAGCGCCTTGCCCGAGCCTGGGTTGTAGTTTGTCATGCCGTGCTCAGAGTCGTAATGCTGGGCAATAATATACCTTGATCTCAGCGGCGACGGCATTGACCGTTTAAGACCAAAGTCTCGCCGGTAGTTTGATGCAGGAGTGGTAAACAGGACCTGCCCGTCAGGCATTGACGCCCCATTGTACTTGGCTTTCGGCACAGATACCAGCCTTGACTGTTGAAGTGCCTTTGAAAAGGTCATTGAAGTGGGTTTGTAATAATTAAAAAAAAAAAAAAAAGGTTGAAAAATTTAAAGTTGGGAGATTGGACACCGTACACATTCACACACACACACACACACACACACACATACAAAAAGAATCATCCCAATGTCACGCAGCCAAAAGCCAGTGACAGAACTGTTCCGGCGCGATGAAGTTATCGGTCGAGGGAATTTTGGTACTGTGTATAAAGGCGTTGCTAGAGAGTCTAAGCAGCTAGTCGCGATCAAAGTACTCAACCTGGACACGATCGAGGATGATTTGATTGACATTCAGCAGGAGATTTCGACACTCTCGCAGCTTTCACAAAGCGATGCGGCGAATATCACAAAGTACTACGGGTCGTACCTTCACGGGACGAAGCTGTGGATTATCATGGACCTGTGTGCTGGCGGGTCGGTTCGTACATTGCTCAAGGCTGGGAAATTTGATGAAAGGCATATTGCGGTGGTGATGCGGGAAGTGTGCGTGGCGTTGGCATACATCCACAAGGAAGGCATTATCCATCGTGACATTAAAGCAGCAAATATCCTCATTACTAACAATGGGCTGGTGCGGTTATGTGATTTTGGCGTGGCCGCCAAAGTCACGGCAAATAAGGTCAAGCGGTCAACCATTGTCGGTACCCCGTACTGGATGGCGCCAGAAGTTATTACCGAAGGCGCACTGTACAATACAAAAGCAGACATTTGGAGTCTTGGTGTAACCGTGTATGAAATCGCCACCGGCAACCCACCATATTCCGACCAAGAAGCGCTTCGGGCCATCATGCTCATCCCTAGACAGAAACCAGCGCGTTTGGAAGGCAGCCAGTACTCGCCAGCTTTGAAAGAGTTTGTAGCGCAGTGCCTAGACGAGCACCCTGATGAGCGGCTCTCGGCTGAAGACTTGCTAAAGGTTAAATTCATCAAAGGGTCGAGATCACACCCAACCACTATTTTAAAGGAGGTTGTGCAGAGATACATGACCTGGCGCGAACGCAACAATGTTCGCGACTCTATTGCATTAATTAAAGGTATCAAAGAAGGCGACGATTACAGCGACGACGAGGAAATCTCGTCTGATACCGAATCGGTATGGGACTTTGATACGTCCGATACCACCACTTTTGATTATGGTAAGATGAGCCCTATCCGTAAAGACCAGCCATCGTCGCCGCCTAATCTAGAAAGCGTGTCGTCTACCGCTACAACAACCAAAGAACTTAGCGGGCTAGGTTTCCAGTACCCGTCTGGGTTTGCATCTTCGGAGAGCACCATGCGTGCTCCTCCTCCACCTGCATTAGACCCTGCTGCTCCGCAGAGTCTACTATCTTTATTTGAAGAGGAGTATTCGCCGGGGAAAATGACCGCGCCGACGCTATCCCCGGTGAATGATTTGCAGCAACAACCGCAGCAGCAGCAGCAGCAACAACAACCGCCGCCAGCAGCGGCAGCATCGTCATCATCATCATCATCATCATCAGCCGCATTGCCCGCGGCGGGGGCGGCGGCGGCAACGCAGCCATCAACACCGACAGTTGAGATTGAAATTCCCACGTTTGATTCGATGGAGAATGAGCAGCGCTTACCACCGCCGCAAATCCCAACCGGGCCACCACCGCCACAAATCCCACCTCAGTCGGCGCAACGGTCGCGATCAAGCACGTTATCAAATACCATCACTCCACAGTCAATCCACCAGCACTCATTACCACCAGTGCCTACAATCCCAGCAGTTCAGTCAGAACCCCAACCCCAACAACCCCAACAACAGAGCCAGTCCCAGCCGCAGTCTGGGGCTAGCTCACCCACGCAGATGCTGCCTCCACAAATGCCGCATAATTCAACGCGGCGGACCCCAAGTCCTAAACGCATGACGCCAAAGGGCTCGCCGCCTAAACAGCAGCAGCAGCAAGCGCCGCCACCACTACAGCAAGCGCCGACGCAACAATCATCAATGAAGCCGATTGTGAGGTCCAAACTGTCGTCTGAAACGTCGACTGATCAGCCCACAACAGTCCGGCGTAAGACACCACCCCGAATGCACATCGCCATGCCCCCACCACCATCATTACAACTTCAAAGTGGTGCCCCGCAGGCTGCTGCTCAGGACGACTCGTTGAGTTTCCCGCAAGTGCCCAAACTGGATACTTCTATTCTACTTGATTCTACGCAGAAACAGGATGTGGTGAACCACCTTGATGCTTTACTGGATGGGTTCAGCGTCGGGCTGGCCAGTCTTGAAGAAGGGCTGTATAATCTCGTAACGTAATTTATTAATCCAAATTTTTTTTTTTCTCTTTCTCTCAATTATTTCTTGATAACCATGTTGTCCAAAGCAACTCGTTCGTTGGCTTCAGCTTCGGCTTCAAGCAAGTATGGCATCAAATAAGACTTGTCCTGTTTTTTTTTTTTTAGTGTTAGTATTTTCTTCCTTCTAGTACCAAAACGTACCTCTTCTGGCTTGACTTGTTGATCCTTTGGCAACAATTTATGAGACAATGACAATTGGTGAGCGGTGGCAATTCGGTAGACACGGTCGTAGGATTCTCGAGCAGGCAACCGTCGTAGAGCCTTTTGGGCAACGTCGTTTTCTTCCATAATCAAGTCGTCAAACTTTAGACCCATCTTTCGGTAACCAGCCAAACTGGTGAATGCACTGGCGGCTGGGACCATGACTGATCTAAGGACCGGCTTGGATAGGATGAACCGAGAAATCTTCTCTAGCTGTGTGAATGTAGACATGGTTGGATGAAAAGAAAAAAAAAGGTTTGTGTGTGTGTGTGTAGAAATTTTTTTTTCTTTCCTATTTGTCGTTTGGGACGTTAATTGACAAGATATGATTGGCCCCCAAGCCCCGAGAATATGATCGGTCCTCCGATCGGGAGAAGTTTAAAAATAATAATTTCAAAGCCGCAAATTTTCGATCACTTTATATACACAATGTTGCGTCGATTTCACACCCAGCGAACGTTGTTCAACACATTTGAACGCAACTTCAACGTAAAGCCGAGACGGAAAGCATGGGAAGGACAGGATAAGGATACGTTTTTTAGAGAAAAGTACGCACACGTGCACGCCCGACAAAAAAAGGATCGGGAAGAGAATGGCCACACCACGACCAGATCTCGAAAACCAGAAAATAAGAACCAATTCGATCAATACTTTGGTGACAAGTATTCCCCAAAGCAGCAAGAACGGTACGACTCGAGAGATAACGACAGTTATTCATCAAGAGGTGGCGGCGGCGGCGGCAGGTATACCCGGAATGATGATAGACGCGACGGCGGCGGGTCAAGATACAACAACTCAGATCGACGAGGTGACGGTGGTGGCGGATATTCAAGAGGAGGATACAACAACTTCGATCGACGAGGTGACGGTGGTGGCGGATATTCAAGAGGAGGATACAACAACTCCGATCGACGAGGTGACGGCAGATATTCAAACGACTACCTGCCAGCACAAAGCTCCAGAGCAAGATCAATGATGGGCTTTGAACGACGAACTAAACGGCCATCCCTACGACCAGAGCCGTGGAAGGAGTTGGTATACGGATCTGGTGCAGTGATGGCGGCCCTACAAGGAAAGAAGCGAAAAATTAATGCATTGTACATTACCGATGAAAACGAGTGTTCAAAACTGGCCCGGGAAGAAGGCATCAATGTTGAAATCAAGTCTCGAGCAGAACTAAATGACATGACACGAAATGCCGTCCATAACAATGTTGTGATTGAAACACGGCTATTGGAAGTGCCAGACGTACTATCATTAGAGCAACATGACAATCAATACATTGTCAACGAGAAACAGTTGGGGCAGGTACAAAAAACCCGCCACTGGATCAAGGCCAACAAGCCAAACGCGTTTGGTATCTACGTTGACCAGGTCACTGACACACACAATATGGGCGCTATCATCCGATCTGCATATTACCTGGGTGCCGATTTTGTGGTGTTTAGCGAAAAGAACTGCTGCGCGTTGAACGCCACTGTTGCAAAGACGGCGGTTGGTGCGCTCGACCTTTTGCCAATCTACAATGCGTCCCAACCGCTCCAGTTTTTTGAAAAGTCGGTTGAAAATGGGTGGAATTTGATTGCAACAATGCCAAAACCGACCCAAAACAAGGTTGAAGCCTCCAACTTGTCCAAACTGTTGCAAGAAAAGCCGTGTTTGTTGGTGCTGGGCAGCGAATCGCGCGGTATCCGCACGAGCTTGGCCAACCGAGCTTCATATCAAGTAGCATTGACTCCAAACCACGACGTTGGAATGATTGACTCTTTGAACGTGAGCGTAGCCGCCGCGTTGCTCATGAGCAAGTTTTTTGTACCAGAAGCGTTTGACTAAATCTTTTTTTCTTTAAATAATATTAAATACGTGCCTTGTATACTCATTGTTGGATACCCAACTCTTCCAAAAACGCGCTAGAGTTTGGTTCACGGCCCAAAAAGTCCTTCAAGTTATCCATAGAGTCTTGAGTGCCGCCTCGGCCAATAACCTTGGTTCGGTATTCCATGCCAATAGTTGGATCGACTGGGTTCGCCTTGAACTTGGAGTAGTACATGTCAGCAGCGTAGACTTGAGACCACAAGTAGCCAAAGTATGAGGCAGAATAGCCGCCAAACATGTGGCCAAACGACGAGTAGCCGTGGACCCGTTGCTGGTCGCCTTGGCTGACGTGAGACAGGTCTTGTCGCATGTCGTTCCACAATGCGGCAATATCAATAGACTCGGTATCCTTGCTGCTGGCAGTGTGGATCTTTTGATCAAACATGCCAAAGTGCAATTGACGTAGGTTGAAGATGGCACCATTAACATGTTTGGAAGCAACCAACGAGTCAATCAACTTGTCGTCTAGCTTTTCGTCAGGATTCTTGTAGTGGCCAGACAAGTCCTTCAATTGTTGCTTGTTCCAGGTCCAGTATTCCAACATTTGGGATGGAGCTTCAACAAAATCCCATTCGACAGAGGTGCCGTGGAACCGAGCGTAGGTGGCCTCACCAATCAAATCGTGGATCCCATGGCCCAGTTCGTGGAAAAAGGTGGTGACTTCGGAATGTTTCAACAAGGATGGCGTATCCTTAGTTGGTTTGGAAAAGTTGCAGACCAAGGCGGTGACCGGGTAGTACCGCTTGCCGTCTTGCCAAAACCCTTTGCTCAAGCCAAAGTTGGCGGCATGGCCATACTTGTTTTCACGTGGGTGCAAATCAAGATAAAACCAGCCAACAAAGTCTGGCTCGGCATTTTCAGTCTTCCAAACCGCGTATTGCCGCACGTCTTCATGCCACACGCTCTTTTCACTCTTGTCGGTGACTTCATCAAATCGCAAGGAAAATAGCTTTTCAAACAAGCCCAACATACCGTTAATGGTCTGTTCGACTGGAAAGTATTCGGAAATCTTTTCAGAGTCGACTTGGAATTCACGCTCCAAATACAAGTTATCATAAAACCGCAAATCCCAATTGTATAGCTTTTCTTCAGCTGGCAAGCCTCGGTCTTTCAAGTCCTTGTTTTTCAATTCCAACAATCTGTTGGTTTCTTGCTTGCCAACGTCGGTTAGCTTGGTTCGCAAGTCTTCCAAAAAGCTAGACACGGTTTCGGGGGTCTTTGCCATTCGGTCTTCCAACACGTATGCCGAGTGGTTCTTGTAACCCATCAACTCGGCCAATTGAGCACGGGCCTTGATACCTCGGTTGAACAAGTCAATGTTGTTTTCGCATCGGTTTTCAAACCCCACAAACACCCGTTTTCGAGTATCGCCGCTTTTGGCGTATTTCAAGACCGGTTCGACATCTGGCATCTTGAAGGTCATTGTGTACATGCCATCGTCACCCAGTTCGAATTGTTTGTAGACCCGATCCGGAATCCCGTCCAGTTCTTGTTTGGTAAACTTGAGGGACCCGTTTTCCGCGTCCAAGTTCTTGCCAAAGGAGATGGAAATGTTGCTCAATTCTTTTTGCAACTCGCCAACCTTATCACGGGTTTCTTTTGGCAAACCCAACCCGTTTCGTCGATAACGTTCTTCAATCTTGTTGACCAACCGTTTAGACTCGTCGTCCAACCCAGATGGCAGATTGTCCCATACATGTTTCACATTCTTGTACACGTCTTCACGCATGCCAGCGTCAATGTAATACTCTTCTAGCAATTCTTCAGCCTTGGTAGAAGCTTCTCGCAGCTCCTTGTCCATAGAAACGCGTTGATAAAAGGTCAATGGGGTCACATCGATTTGTTCAAAATTCTCTTGCGTCGCCATGGCCTTGATTACATTTTCAAAGTTAGGGCTCGACTCGGCAGCAATAGCATCGTCCACTGCCTTGTTAGCGGCAATGGCTTTTTTGGTCTTGGCCAAGATCTCGTTGGCGGTAGTATTCCAGTTTGGTGCGGTTTGAGGTGGTTGAGGCATTGTGGTGAGGAAACGTTTCCCCGATCGTAGTATCAAATGACGCATTTTTTTTTTAAAGCCTCTCTCTGTGCTGGGCGGGAATTTTTTTTAGGTTTTCTCTCTCCTCTCTTCTCTCCTCCGCCGGCAAAACCCAGCGCTAATATTATTCGTCCCAACCAATCAAACTTTTCTCACCACTTCACTTTACAACGAAAAAAAAAATAAAAAATGTCCGAATCAGTTATAACCAGCAAGAGATCAGAGAGTCTGCTCAATGATAAGGTGAGTATTTTTCCCCCCTCTTTAGTCGAAAGCGGAAAATCTAACAGGGTATAGTGGGACGTTGTCGCTTCCAATGCGATTGTGAAGACTGGTTTGGGGTTTGGTGTCGGCGTGGTTGCCTCAGTGCTGTTTTTCAAGCGTCGGGCCTTCCCAGTATGGTTGGGCGCCGGCTTTGGCATGGGCCGGGCTTATGCCGAAGGCGACTCCATCTTTAGAGACTCAAAGGTTGGCGTACGAACTGTAAAGGCATAAATGAAAAGAGGAAAATAAATAAAGGAAGAGATGTTTCCCAATTGTTGCAAAGAAGATAGTGTATAAAGCATGTTTTTTATTATCGCCCCTTGTTGGTGGAATTGTTTGGCCATCCATCCCATCCACAACCCTCGGGAACTGCAGAACTTGCAATGGTTCGAATGTGCTTGGTTGATTTGATACGAGCCGCACGTTCCCACCACCACCACCAGACCTAATTTCAACACCGCACAAATATGACATGCTTGTAGGCCACGGGGTTGACAGATAGCTGGACGAACCCTCAAATATTTCGGTACGAATTGATGTCGAGTCCAGGTAGTACGTACCGTTAGAAATGGCGGTGGCTCGGCTAAGGTGTTTGTTCGATTTCTGAGTGCGCACGTTCGTAAACAATTGGTATCAAATTTTGAAATGCAATGCATGTCGGCCATTTAATTATGCCACTGTATGCTTGACTGCCAAGTTTTTGTATACGTACTATAGCGGGAGTAGTATTACTATTTGGCAGATAAAAGCGAAAAGGTGTTTTTATATTTTGCCAATTAATCCATATGTGGACCAACGATTGAAGAAAAGGGAAATGTGTGGATACGTTGCCATTGAAACAGGTATTATGTGTATACCTTGTTGACATTGACATGCGCCGATCGACATTGATTCGTGGTGGTCCCCTTTTATTTCTTCTGCGGCGGCCAGACCGGTGAAATATTTAGCCGCATGACAGCCTTTGTGGAAAAGAGAAAGAAAAAAGTCGTTCAACGTCCAGTTAGCCCGGGTACTTATCCCATGAGTAGAATCAACCGAGCGGGTTTCCCGACACGGGATTTAAGGAAAAATGTTGGGTCGCTATGTAAAATGTACCGGCACCAAGCCGCATCATATTTGCTAACGGTGAAAATTACAATGCGCCAGTTGATTCCAAATTTAAATACCAAAATTTAGTACGTATACCCATTGCAACCAAGTGGCAGAAAAAAATACTTGGCACTCACCACGCGGGTCTTGGTATATACAAAAGAAATCGCCAGCGCTGGTACGTAAATAATTATTTATATACGTACATATGGGTTTTATTAATTTTGTGGTAAGGCCGGCCTATTATAAGCTTATACGCGAAGCCTGCATAAAGTCATAAGAACAGGATCGATTTTTTGGAACTTATATATATAGCTTAATCGATCATGCACCATGGGTAAATACATAATACATGGACCGGGATGACACCCCCTCCCTTATCCCCGACATTTAAACTCAAGTAATTAAGCGCATCAATTGGAGTGGGAAAAACAACAAAGCCGCATTGTCTGGGTACGATCGGAATGCCGCTTCCAAAAGACTATATATAAGATTCTACCCCTATCGGATCGGTTGTCAAAATTTGAGGGAGCCGATTGTATATCCGATGCATACATTCTAGGGGAATTAATACGTCGGAGCTCCCGGGCATGCTTACGTATATCAATTGGGAATTTAAAGGGAACGAAAAAAATATTAGACAGAATGGTGGTATACAATAAACTACTTAAAACAAGCAATCTCTAAAGGGGGGGTTGTTAGTATTATTCTTCGTCGTCTGGGAATCAATGCTTACAGACAGCTAAAGGGATTTGTTAGTTTCATTCTTTGTTATGGTCAATAGTCTTTGGAGTGGGTTTCTTCAATCATGGCCGAGGCCAGAGGAAAGAAAGCAGTACCTTCCACGACGACATGTTTGTTTGGGGGTTGTTTGAAACTTACCAGCAGGCAGCAATAGCCGCACAACAACCGCAACAGTATCCGCCACCGCCGCTCTTTGGCTGTTCTTGTTGAATATACACAGGCTTCCTTAGTTAGTTTAGACCGTATAGGGAGGGGGAGAGACAGCTCGCGGCCCCAATTTTGAACATACCTGCGGTGGACCTTGTTGTTGGTAGTAACCTTGTTGAGGAGGTGGTCCTCCGTAAGCTGGCTGTGGTTGTGGTGGATACTATTCAAGTTAGAACGGCAAAGTTTTGGGGAAAACGCACGTATGACATTATTGAAAAATTTCGTTTATTAAGGGAGAGAGAGAAGAAAAAAAAAAAAAAAAGAGACAAAAAAAGAGCGGGAAGCGAGTTTTAAATACTTTTTTATATCTTTTCTTTTCCCTGAGTTCAACTTTATTACTGCATGCATAAATTATATGACAATTGGCACAGGTTTCCTTAAAATAAAAAAAAAGGGGGGGCCCGGGCTGTTTCATCCACTTGTTATGAACAATTTTGAGGCTCCGTATACCGGAGCTCGGTAGACTAACCGCAGCTAGCGGCTTAGGCAGTGATTATAAAAGTCTTGTCTATCTCAGCAGGTGGGAGGAGGAGGGGGGGCTTATTCTTATTAACCAGGCCGGCCTAGGCTGGTTATCAGTTGGCTTTGCAATGGAGATTGACTTGACGGCACGCACCCGTAATAATTAATCGAGGACGTCACCTGCGTCGGCCTCACGCGTGCGCTTTTCAAGCTAAAACCACAGAGCGTTCAGGCTGAGTCAAAGACTGTGTTCTATTATTGGATATACAAGCCTAGGCTTACCGAGACATAAAGTACAGCCCGGACGATGAGCCGGGCCGCGCGCGGAACCCCGACCGCGACCGGATCATGAACTCAAAATTTGCAAAATTTAACGGGGCTAACAGTGTGATCCGATCCCGTCCACAAAAAAATGGCTGGGTTTAAATTGGGGTTGGGAGTTGGAAAGGAAGGAAAAAAAAAACCCACCACCAAATTTTTTATTATTCCTCTTATAATCAAACGACGCGGAGAAATAAATTATCCTTTAGAGTTTTTTTTTTTTGTTGTTGTTGTTGTGTATATTACATGCATAAGATAGCCGACCATGGCCAAAGAAAAAAAGGCCCGTGTTGTGTCGCCACCCAACTTTGAACAGCTGTACAATCAGCATGATGCACATCATAAGGTTAAAACTGCCCTGGATAAGGCCAAACACGGTGAGCTCGATTTGACTGCCATTGAAGAAAAAAAGCAGCGTCCGTTTGAGAACTTTTTCTTCACGCAAGATCCGTTTGTTTCGCACTCAATACCACGGCCAGTGCTGCTGGAGCTGATTGAAGCGTTGACGTTTGAGATTAAAGCTAGAGGTATGTTTAACACGATCTCCAAAGAAACTAACTTTCTCCCCCCTCATTCTAGGTGTTTTATCGCCATTCATACTGTTATCGTTTCGCCCCGAATGCTCAAACGAGGAGCTGAAACAACTAGTCAACACAGTATTCCCGATTGGCAAAAAGCCAATGGTGGGAGACGAACTGTATCGCGAGTTGCGGCTCGTTGATGTTTACGTACGTGTATTGTCCCCCCCCCGCAAAACAAACACTAACACGCTAATCTAGACACTGGCAGGCACTTTAAAATGGTGCTGGTGTAGAATGCCAGGGGGTGTAGTGACATGGAAATGTTATAGCCAGTACAAAGCTGAAGAAGCAGAGAGCGGATACAGAAACGACGCATTTGGAGTGATCATCCCGCGATGCATCGAAACTGAATCGCATGCAAAGATTGTGTATAATTTTTTCGATCTGATGGCCTCGATCGCCACTCATGGAAGACGGAACGGCTTGGGCGCTAGAAAACTGTGCCGTCTAGCTGGATTTTGGGCCTTTGACATGCAGTCCAAAAATACGTTTTCAAACGGGCTGTCTACCTGGAGCGAGGCTGCTGAAGCTACAAACCACCTGTTTATCGCATTTTTGCGGTTGATGGAGCCCCCAGAAGTACCTGGATCAATGTCCAACCCCAGTGGGATGCCCAAACCACTGTACCAGTTTCTAAAATCGGCAGTGACGTATCCACCAAAACCACAGTACGAAAAACGGCTGGTTGCGGTACCAATGATTACATTGGAGGTTAGTAAACTATCGGCAAGCCCGTTGGTGCTTCTGCGGCGAGTCGCCAAAACGCTACGATTCGACAATGCCAACATTTACCATTCCGAAGATGACTACAACACCCTATACTATTTATTTTCTGACCCAGAAGCTATCGAGGATAAAGTGACGCCGGAATCGCTGCGGATCGTGCGAGAGATTTCGTCAGACAACCTAATCACTACGGACCACGATCTACACATTAGAGATTCGGGCTTGTCGTATGATTTGCGAGGCAAAACATGGTCCAAGTTTTACAACCACGCTATGGTCGACCCTGGACGAGGTATCCCAGGCCGACCATTCCAGTTTTATGCATTTGATAAGAAGGATACCACCGAAGTGTTGAGCTGTGGAGTCCCATCCTGCATCAAGTATACTTTGCCATACCCACGAGACGAAAAGAAGAGCGCGGCGTTTGAAAAGTATCAGTCTCAGGGGCACCACCCTTCTGGGCATGACCAGACCGTCACCGCCAAAGTGTCTCAGATTGCTATTGACGATTTCTTTGTGTGGGTTTGGATGTCTAGTTTGTCAATGGAGCAGACTGAGATCCGAAAGGGTATGTTTGGTCGATCCGTAGTTGTGGAAATGGAGGTTAAGGAAGGTGAAGCCGGTAAGCGGTGGATTGTGGTTGAAGAGGTGTGGAAGCAAAAGCCACCACCGTTGAACCAAATCCAAGATCGTGGCGATCCAGCTCCGAAACTAGACAAGTATAAGGACAAGCCTCGCGCGGTTAGCAGCCCTGCAGCTATGCCAAAGCCGAGAAAGAAGAAGAACACGGGGCTGAGGAAACCAACTCCACCAAAAAAGGATCTTCCCAGGGCGCCTATTCCAATCATGTCTCCGTCGCCTCCTCCTCCCCCGCCACCGCCTCCTCCGCCGGCAAAGTACGTGACACGATTTACACAAACCCTGCATTCTTCTAGCACGCAAACTGAGGATAATGAAAGTCAAGATTCATTCTCGCGCGGGATGCAGACTGTTGTGTCCAAACAGGTGCAGACTGAAGACGATCCTGTACCAATTGTGCCCACGAATGGGTCGGTTGGGGTACAAACCGAACCGATGCCGATTAGCGTGCAGACGGAGCCCGAGTCGGTTCAAGTCAGTGTACAAACTGATAACCCAGTTTATGCAAGCAAGCAAGTTAGTACGTTCAACGGGGTTAATGCTGGCACATCTCCGGATGAGGCTGGCGATGGTAGCGGGTATGAAGTGTATTCACGATTGCAGACTCCCGAGCCACGATCGCGCCGTGATTCAAACAGGAGTTTGTACTACACGCCAAGTGGGAGTAGCGAGCGGCTTGTTGAATCACGAAACGGGTTTGAGCCGCAGCATTCAACGGTTCCTGAGGAGGAGAATGAACAGTATCCAATCGACCAGACAGTTGATGCTGAGTTTGCCCGTCGTGAATCGCAGCAAACCACTGCAGCAAGCTACTTTTACCAGGGTTCGCCACAATTGTCACACAAGTCATCTACTATATCCACCAATTCAAACAAACCGCTACCGAATCTAGTGCCGCAGAACTTGCCAACTCCACCTCCATCGGGTAACACACAGCCTCAAGAATACGAGCAGTATCCTCAATACCAACAGTCATATCAGCAACAGCAGCGGTCGATATCTGAGCCTCAAGCTCAACAGTATTACCAACCTGGTCCAGTGCGGTCGCCACCGGTGGTGCAATCTCCACCGGTGCTGTCACCAAAAACGGCATTACCGCCACAGTATCAACTACCGCCATTGGAGTCACCACCGCCTTTACAACCACCAGTGGTGTCGTCTGATTACCAGTCCCCTCCCCCTCAGACATTTTATCAGCCGCATGCTGAACCGCAGCGTCATGCGCCACAAGAAGACGAGGAGAAAGAAGAAGAAGAAGAAGAAGAAGAAGAAGTACAGCCACAGCCACAGAGCCCGAATTTGACATCCAAGCGGCTGCAAAAGCCACTGCCGGCTCCACCGCCTATTCCACCCCAGCAACAAGAACAGGAGAATATCCCACCGCCGCAAGACACTTTGAAGGAGACAGCCAACCCATACGGCACCAATGCGACTCCATATTTCAACGGCAGTGATGCACGATCTAGTCCAGCGCTCAGCCACCAGTCTAGTCGAACAAAGATCAAGCGGAAGCCGGTTGGGCCATCTAGCTTGGCTTCAACAACCGCCGAGCCAATTCCGGAAGATGAGCCCAAAGCGCCATCGCCAACGGAACGGTTACCGCCGCCGCCGCAACCGCAACCGCAACCGCAACCGCAACATGAACAGCAGCGAAGGGTAACTGAATCGCGGTCTGATCCTCGAATGTTTGATCGTGTCGAGCCACGTGCTCGGTCCAGAACTATTGATAGTATGAACAGCAGCGCCCATCCATCTGAATATGATGACCGGTGGAACTACCGGCCGCACTCTCCAGCAGAGTCGATGAACAGCCAAGGTTACTACTACCCACAGCACCGTATGCCATCGCCGCAATACCCGCGAGGCCGACACCCACAACCAATGTATCCAATGCATCAACATCCACCGCCGCCACAAGCAGCAGCAGCGCGGTATTCTCCAGAGAGACGTGATTTAAGTCCAGCATCGTCTAGAATGTCGAATGGACCGTACATGCCTGGCATGCAAGGTATGCCGCCATCAATGATGCCTCGAGATGCGAGCATGAGCCCTGGGATGCCGCCGCATCAGCCACGTGCACCAAACCGAACGAAGCGAAATCTACGAAACAATCTAGACACGTTTGAATCGGCCACGTTTGGTCGCGAGATGCCGCCTAAAAATCGTGGAGGGTATCATCCACCCCCGCCAATGATGCCGATGGGGCCTGGTGGGATGTCAGGTGGTGGAGGAATGCCTCGTCACGGTGGAATGCCTCGAGGTATGCCACCACCACGACGGATGCGGTATGAAGATGACTATTACGGCCCACCGCCAGACCCAATGAGATATGGACCTGGACCTGGACCTGGACCTGGACCTCGGCCGCGGGATATGAATAGTCAAGAGCGAATGTACCGTCCGCCAATGCGAGAAGGTATGATGCCAGTGGTGCCGCGGTCACTATCACCCGGAGGCGCTGGTGCGCCACCACCGCCACTACCACACCCACGCTCCGTGGAACGGTCTCTTGACGAGCAAATTGCAACCAACCCCAATGTTGGCGCGCCTCAGCAGTCAGTCGTAGCCTCTCCTATAGAAGAAGAGCCGCCGCTGCTGCCGCGCACCGATCCACTTCCCGAAACTGCACCGCCTCCACTCAACTCACCAGCTACCCAAACTCAACCTCGGACGGAGCCTTTTTTAGCAGAAAGGAAGGGCCCTACTAATAATATCAGTGGTTCTGAAGACGTGATTAACATGTACCAAGAATCAGCGGTAAAGAGTCCTTCCGAGCCAGTTATTAAAGAAGCGATGGAACAGAAGCAAGAAGCACCAACGACAAAAGGTCCGGAAAGCCAGCCATTGAAGCGGTCCAAAAGCAGCAAACACGACAAGCCATTGCCATTAGATCCAAAGTGGAAAGAGATTCAGAAAAACCTCAACAGCATGCGTGAACAGCGGCAGGAAGAAAAGCGGAGAAGCGTTCCGGCGGTGATCCAGTCGCCTCGCATTGAAGGTATGGTATCGCCAAACGAATACTATGACGCAATTATAGGTACGATACGGCGGCCAAGCTTGAATACCGGCGATCATGTCAGTAACGTGTACGTCAAGAGCAATTCTGACGATGGATCAGTCGCGTCTGATGAAGGCCGAGTCTTGAGCAACTCCCGAAACATTAACGACGATATGTTCAACTCGTTCAGCACCAACCATTTCGACGAGCCCAAACCACGAAGGAAATCTCAACCAACATCATCGTCCTCTTCCTCCAAGAAACGCCAGACAATTGCGATACCAAAAGGCCCACCGTCGTTTGACCCAATCAACGAGAATAGTGTTTATCGTGCTGCTCGGGCCGGTTTGTTCGATTCTATGCACGCCAAACAGCAGCAAGAAGAACAAGAAGAGAACGAGCGGGTTCGAAAACAAGCCATTGCTGAGAAGAAGAAGCATGAAGCTGTTAAAAAACGAAAGTCGTTCCCTGAACGCCTGCCTAGCGAACCAAAACGCATCTCGTTTGATAACCTCAAACCGAAACCTATTCGCTACTCGATGGCCCCACCTGGCCCAAGTAGCGGCGGCGGCGGCGCGTATTCTGGTATCTTTAGTAACAGCGACGGCGGTGACGAAAATGCGCGACGAAATAATGACCTGGATAATGCCTACAAATCTGATCCGGAATTCAACGACAAACCAAGTCGGTATAGTATCGCAGGGATTATGAATGCTGCAAAGAGTAAGAAGAAATGATTTGTTTAATGACCATATATGAAAAGAAAAAATATTTGTATTATTGAAATAATTTCGCGCGTGTCAAGCAAGACTCGATCTAAAAAGCCGCACGATATTTTATGTGTATGGGCGATGGCGGATCGAAATTTTTGTCGGTCCAGAATCGACACTTTAAACCTCCCAATTCAAACTTCAAAACGTGTCTACATGTGCTATATACATCACAGTTTATCATGGTATCATTGAAAACGTCAAATTCCTCCAAAAATCGAGATTTTGGCCATTCGGACGCATCGCCCCGGCGCAAAAACACTGATTTTCAGCAATGGCTCGATGGTTTAGTGGTATAATTCTCGCTTTGGGTGTTCAGTTTCGAACGCAAAATGCGAGAGGCCCTGGGTTCGATTCCCAGTCGAGCCCTTGTTTAAATTTTTTTAATTTTTCCATAGCTGCTTGCGGTATGGAATTGTTTTCCTTTTTTAATCATCAAATCCCATTAATTCATTAAACTTATAAATAAAAGATAATACATATCGGCGTGGTTTTTCCTTTTATGGTTAATATGCAAGTACAGAACCACTGTTTTCCAACATGTTTTTGTTTTCATCAACGACTGCAGGAGTTGGAGGAGGAATACCAACATATGCTGGAGCAATGACCTTACCAGCCTGTTTTTCCTTATCCAGATGGTCCAAAGCCATGTTCATGACAGATCGTTGATAGAACAACACGCCATTTTCACGTTCTGGGTGCAGCGGGCCCGTTGAGTATAACCCAACGTTCAGGTTCTTTTGCGCATCTTCACACAAGTAGAAATCTTCCACGTTCAATTGTTGCATGAAATCAACAAACTCGGCAACCTTTGTTTCAGCTTCGTTGCCCTTTTTTCGGTAAATGTCGTACAACAACATGGTTCGGTCTGGAGAAACTGGTAACACTCGCAATGAGTACCAAGCGGGTGAGTAGCAGTTGACACCATTGGCTGGGAACATGTACATCCACAACCCATCAAACTCGGCGATTTCTGCGCTTGGCGCGTCTCGGCCCTTGATCTCATCAGCCTTTTTGGCGTTGGCAAAGTGTCGGCACCAGCCAGTCTTTTCCACAACTTTATAAGTTGGCAATGCAAAGGCCTTGGACAAGCCTGGGTGTGCGGTTGGACAATGGTAGCACTCCTGGTACCCATCGACCAAGGTTTTCCAATTAAACTGGCCATCTAGTGTATAGCTTTTGTGATACTCGTATTGTGAAAAGTCGTAAATCCGCATTGTATCTTCCATCGAGTCGTACCAGTCTTCAAAGGCCATAGGACCTTCTGGGCTAGAATCAAAATTGCAGTAGACCAGACCTTGATCGGTGATTCGTGTATGGATCTTGTATTGGTTACTTTGCACCATCTTCAATGCTGCCGAGGTGTTGAACCCGGAAGCATTGGCGATATTGTCTGGCAAGTTGTCGCTCCAGTAGAATGGGGTACCACCTCGTACTTCTTTGGTGTAGGTGGTGTCTTGCTTCAGGCCGCAGACGTTATGGTACCCATTGATGCTTCCAGTATGGTCCTTGATTAAGATAAAGTCAACTCCGCCGACAGTGTATGTAAAGTAATCGCCTGGTTGTTGGAACCGAGAGGCGTGCGTGGTATAAATCCAAGCCTTGTGAAAGACGGATCTCATTTCCAAGTCAAAGACTTTATCAGAAGAATACCATGAGGCAGGTAGACAGTGGTTTTCAGACATGTTTTGGTGGTTTTTGTTTTAATAAAGAACGCAATAAAAAGAGACGAGACGGGCTGTTTTTATACTCACTGTCGGCCAACAAACAATAAAGAGGGAGAGGGACAGATGAACTGTTGCTCAAGGTTACTTTCCTTGCGATATACCCGGCTATAACATACGGGCAAACCACTTGCTTTTTTTTTTTTTTTTTTTTTGTTTTAGTATACTATCATGTATGTACATGCAAAATGTTAACATGTTTAAAAGAATTGGCCAAATCCGGTAGAAACGCACGCTGGGTAAGTGCTACGCAAGCCACTTTCTTTTTCGTTCGCGAGTGGACATATGTTAGCGATGAAGGGAACCCCTCCAAGATGATAGTAAACCGGCTGCATGACCCTATCTGTTCAATTCAACCCCTCGATATAAGTTATATCTAGGATGGGAGAAAATTAATCCCGGTGATGTAGGGAAGAAGAAAAAAAAAACGGGCAACTAGTTGGTTTAACGGCTAATTGACATGGTAATGCTATAGAGACAAGAGAAATGCGTGCAGTGGGATAAAAATGAGTTATCGCATGTACCAAAAAGTTGACTTTTTATGCTTAAATCTATATTACTGGGGTTGCGAAATGGTACATTGTTGTCTATGTATAATTGTGGTGTCAAACATGAAGGTATCGTGTGGCGGCCGCCTCACGCGCGAATCCACTGTTGTTGTTTTTTGTTTTTCCATTGCCCGTTGTGAGACATTGCGGGGCTGTTCATAAAAATAATAAAAAAATTCCTTCTTGTTCTTGTTCTTGCATTCCTGGATCAGGGCCGAAATATTAAGAAAATTATTTGCGATATATTATAACTATAAAAATAGTATCAACTAGAGAAAGAGATTTGCGTTATGTTTTAATAGATAGGGTGCATATATCGCACCCATCCACGCTATAGATAACGTATCTTATCATCGCGTTGGGAGAGAGAGAGAGAGGTTATAAAATGTGTACCGTTTTTACACGACGATACGTATGAACCCACTAGCATCGTCAAAAAGTTTCTATCCAAGATATTTATTTCCAATTTTGAGCATGTCACCCCCTTTCACACGTGTCGTAGATTTATATATATATAAAAAAAACGGCCGTGATCGGTGGTGGGTTATGTGAATGTGGTGGCAACGGCTTATAACCCCGCCCGGACGTACCGCAATGATACGATCGTGATCAACTCATGAGCCTTGGAACGGGCAACTCAGGCAGACATCTCCGCAGCATACCAACCCAGCTTATGCGCAAAACGCGATCCCCCTCCTCCCCCCCTTTAATCCAAGCCAAGTGACCAGCCAGATTGACCCACAAAAAAATTATAATTAATGTAACGAGATGTAAATTTTAAGGCGATCGATAAGATCCTGGTGATTGATGTTGAGCGTACCCGTTCGAATGACTAGGCTGGACCAGCCGTGTGGTTATTGTAGATTGCTCACGGAATGGACTTTGCGCCTGGTCCTTTCTTTTTTTTTTTTTTTTTTTTTTTGTTTCCCTTCTGCGGAGATGTAACGATGGTTGCGGTTTGCGAATTAACCTTCTTTTTTTCAAGGTACCCGGAGAGACATGTCGCACATTGCACATTCATAGACATACGATCAGTTATTTCAAATATGCGGGGGGAAATAAATAAATATAAAACTGTCGAGAAAAGAGAAGAGCAACCCTTTCTCCACATGTGGCCGGTGTCCGGTCAATTACTATTATTAAGCGATGCGTTTAGTGCGGCTCTTCATTGTGCATTGATCGGCGGGATGTTGAGCCACAGTATATATACCTATGCATTAACATTTCAGGAACGACGGGGACGCTCCATACTTAAACCGGCCACGGGCCATTTTGAGCAGAACCCCTGGGACTATGTTACCAAAGCGCGCATTTGCCTGAATCGGCGTTTGGCGGGATCATGTATTGGGACGCACGTCTCATTCGACAATATTATTGGCGGTAAATAATTTGCTGTTCAAATTAAGGACATGGTAGGTGGTGGTGAAGGCGGCCAAGATTCTAACGTCTTGTCGCATTGTTTCAGTTACGCGCAATTTGCCAACTGGGTTGATTCTGCTTTGACTGGTACTGGTGGTTGGGATTCTGATACATTGTGGAATAGACTGTTTAACCCCGGCGTACTATACCATCAAATTTATTGGTCACATATCATATCCAACTCTAGAAGCTTTAAAGAGGTGTTACATTCAGCGGTTCGAAAGTAAACTAGGGACATTGGAAGCCAAATTACTATTATCGTTAATTATATAGGTAAATAAACAGAAAAAGTTGAATTTACAATAGCTTTACCAAAAGTTTTAGTTCCTCTGATCATGTATTTTGATTTGAATTGTTATTTTGGACGTTTTTTGATGGTATTTCGGGGGTCTAAAAAATTGAGCCGCACATATACGACCTTGGTATAACGGATTTAGTATGCGTCTTTTCTTGCACAAGGTCCCGTGGCTTAGTTGGCTAAAGCGCACGACTGTTAATCGTGAGATCGCAAGTTCGAGCCTTGCCGGGACCGTTTGCAAAGTTTGCCAATTCAGCAAGCTTATAATTTTTTTTTATTTTAGCTTGCCGTTTTCAATAATTCTATGCGTTATAATCAATTGAGGGGGTCTTTCATAATTTTGAACAGAGAAACGCCTCGGCATATTCCCGGAGGAGGGCTATTTTTGAACAGGTTTCCAGGCTGAATATATTTTTTTTTTCTTCGAAGGATCCGATATCCCATCGATCCCACGCCAGATCGATCCGGATGTCAAAAAAAAATTTTCTTTCGATATCAACGGCCGCCTTGCATCGCGCGCGCCACAACCGACTCTGATTGCATGAAAGAAGAAAAATTTGCTAACAGAATCTGCAAAACGATTATGCATGATGGATGCTGTCAGCATATACCCGCGTTTTACGTTTCATTCCAACTAACGTATACGAACGTTAGCTTGTAATATTAACGCTTAATCCCCGACCAATTGGTTGGTAACAGAATCCTCTGATGCTATTTTTCTCTAAGGTTGATTAGCTTCTTTTTTTATTTTTATTTCCCTTGTTAAAATGATGATACCCAATCGGATGGTAAATAGGTTTAATACCGATGAGGATCCAATTTTTTTTCTTCTTTTCATTATATTTTAGACTCTGGTATGAAACAGCTGGATATCTGTATCCGCGCGGGAAGGGAAATTTTTTTTTTTATAAGCTTAGAAAGCATACATACGGGCATTTAGAGTGTACGGCCTTTACTTGATATCCAATGTAAAAAAAATTTTCCTTCTTAATATAGAAGAATAAGTGAGACCCGTTTGTAATTATTCCCACTGCACATGTAATTAAGGAGGAACCCGACTCGCTTTCTTCTTAATTGAAACCCTTCTTTCCCTCTCAGTAATACGATACCTCAGATACTTTGAAGCAGACGGGGCCCGTGCGTCCACTCTCAATTGGCAAACTCTAAACACTAAATATTTTTAGCTCATCTTGCATCAGATGGAATTTCCAAAAATAATACAATTAGTCTTTTCTCTTACTAATGTAATAAAAGTGCTGGCCCGGGCTCAGTTTTTTTTTGTTTGTTTGTGGTTGAACCTGCGCCCATGGTCTGAAAATACCGAGGAGAATATATATATATATGACTATAGGGGACCGACCCGGACGGAAAAAGCAACTGCGCGGCTTGTCCATCAATTGATCGATGACGGATTTGGGAAGTTTCGGATTGTTAAACAAAGACAGTAAATTTTTTTTTTCTTCCTTCCAATTGGGTGCTTGCGCTGGTTTTGAATTGAATTGGGTTGGATTGCAATGGATTGAATTGAATTTGAATAGAATTCGTTTCCCTTTCTTGAAACAATTTTTAGCATTGCCCAGTACATATCTAAAACAAAAGAAAATAAAAAATAATAAAAAAACCTCTTCGATAGCAACATCACGTTTCTAGAAGCTGCGTGACCGGTCTTAATTCGCTGGGCCGCGGCCGATTGACTCACAGCTAGCTCAGGCGATGGTACGTAATTACGTCTCTCGTTCCCCTGATCATATGTGTATATACCAAATTCCCACCGCCATGGATAGCCCGGGTCCTTACTCCGGAAATCCCGTCAAGAAATCGCAATTGCTCCGCGCTATCGCAATTAACGGTTTCCATTACGCACATGATTCTTTTTCTTGGAAGGCTGCAAAATTGGCCACGCCATTGAATTTGCGGTTTGTTTCCCATCGTCATAAAAATTGCGTGCACATGCCTACAAGTCACACGCTAAAATAAATGCAACCCCAGGCAAGGCCAATCCCGGTGCTATGGAAAGACAAGTTTTGGGGGGAGGAGGAGGAGGAGGAGTATGAATCAATTGGTCATGACATATGTTAAATTTATTATATGGTGCCTATTGGAAGGTCACATTACATTGCAACCGTTCAGCTGCGTATTGTAAGCTTAAGCAATTGTATACATTTCCGTGCATGGCCATACGGTATTAGCGCACGACACCTTGTGCATGCGTGCGTGCGGCGGGTGGGTTAATAATATATTTTTCTGGTACCTCTCCCTCTTTTCTTTCTTTATCGGTCGACATTTGCTACCACGGTAACCGCAGGAACCAATTGCACTTGATGGATTGCCAATTGATGCGATTGGTCTAGTACGATTGGCGCAATTGATGAGGATGATGAATTTTTTTTTTGTCTGTTGTCCGTTAGTGCACAAACCAATTGCACTTAAGGGACAGCTAGCTATTACCTCCCTCCTCAAAAGTAACGAATCGTGACCTTATCCCAAAAAGCAAATCCGTCCACAAAAAGTAATTTTTACTGTTTTTGCGCGCGCCACCAATTTTTTTTTTTTTTTTTTTTTTTTTTTTTTTTTTTTTTTACGCTCACCCCCGTTTATTATTACGGATAAGAGCTATTCTCATATATCCAACTTTATAAATACCTGTTTGGAGCACTATTTTAAGGAATCGTATAAAAGGAAAACCAAATCCCTTGGATTTATTTTTGCATTCCTCCTTTTTACATTTTTTTTTTTAATTAATATTTTACACTCTTCTTTTTTTTGGACTTGTGAATTTACTCCTACAATCCTTTTTTATCGACTGTTACTACTAACCCTATTTATTATTTATTAATGTCTTCATTACTACAAACGACAATGCATTCGACGACGGGAAACGACGAAGCCTCGCACACCAGCATGCTTTCACCTCCACTTTCACCGCATCCGAAACTAGCCACACTGAGCCGTAGCGCTGCCATTTCTGACGACACTGAACGAGACTACACATTAAAGGCGATCCAGCAGCAAGCCAATTCGCCTGAAAACTCGCCTGCGTTGGGCACACTAACACTTGCTAAACCATTACAACTGTCAGAGGACGAGTTGTCGTCCCATGACTTTTCCTCCGCCGATGAGGCCGACGTTATTAATACGACCATGCTCACCGCCACACCGCCTCCTCCCAAGGTATCATCATCACCACAAGTCGTCAACTCCACCACGCCATACCAAGTACAACGGTTTGATCCCAAGACGCCAATGATTTCCAATGCCTGGTCCGAGTACCAAAAGAACCCTAAGGAGTATTTCAAGCGTGAAATGCGGTATTATGGGTTTTACAATGTACAAAAGGACCCTACGTATAACAATTACGTCAGCCTTGGTGCATTGAAGCTTAAACCACGGGCCCAGTTGAAATCTAATCGGGTGAAGAGACGGGGTATGAACCTATCCGACGAGCCAGAAGCAATGACGACTCGTTCGGCTACCCGGGGCACGACTACTACTCCTACTGCTAATATTAGTACGGCTTCGGTGAACAAGGCGGCAACCCCGCGGTCCGCTGTTCGGCACTCCACTCCCAAACCAGCACGCAGCAGTGGTGGCGGCGGTGGCGGAGGCGGATCTCGGTACCATGATGCTAGCCTTGCTCAGATTCCGGACTATGCTCCATCTACAAACACACTGGCTTCCAACAAGTCGTTGAAGGCGGAGTGGAAGGGCGCGCCGATGGATCTGTCGAATGATCCGGAATTGCATTTGCTACACCCAGCGGAGATTAATTTGGCGTCGACGCTGCGATTGTCATGTGCCACGTACTTGGACTCCAAGAAACGGCTGTTTGCTGAGAAGGTGGAGCGGATGAGACAGGGGCATGATTTCCGACGGACTGATAGCCAAAAGGCGTGCCGAATTGACGTCAACAAGGCTTCTCGGTTGTTTGCTGCGTACGAGCGGGCAGGCTGGCTTCAAGACCACTTGTTTGTAAAGTACTTGTGAACAAAACACTAACTGTATTTATTATTAAAGGGACGGGCACACACACACACGGGAGTTTTTATTACTATTATTATTATATTTATTATTTTGTGGGCATTAATTAGCATATATTTCTTAAAAATACATTTTTCCATTTTTTTTTATGAGAACGCCACTTTGCGTCCCGTGCGGCGCGCGGAGAGAGAAGTTTACGTAATCGGCAGTAAGTTTAGTATGTACCCAATTGATCCCAAATGGAATTTTTCTCATCATCAACATCACAACACGACAAAAAAAAAAACGAGACAATGTCGGCGCCATCGAGTATAGTCACGTTGAAACTGCCAACGACCGTGCTGCAAAAGTACCCGGACGTGTCCAACTCACCGACGCCCGATGTCGCGACCAAGATTAAGATAAAAAATGTCAACGGCGGCAAGCCTGCACAGACCACGCCGTCAAGTCCGGCGCCGCCGCCGTCGACTACAGACGAGACTGCAGCAACGGCGGCCAAGACGACGACGACCACTACAGCGGGTGGTCCAAAGGCGACGACCAACCCGATGAACGCAAACATTCGTGCACTGGATAGAACGGGAGCGCCAACGCGTCGATGGAAGAAGGAACCAGTTCCGTTCAAGTCGTTCAGCGGGTATGAATACACACTAGCCAGCTGGTCGTCCAAATAATTTATTACTTATAAACACAACGAAAAAGTCTCATAGTGTTTCTTTCTCTCTTATCTATTTTTGTTGTTGTTGTTGTTGCTGCTGTTGCTGTTGTTAATCTTCTTCTTGGTATCGTTGCATCAAAAGTCGCTTGTATTCGGCAGGGTTCTTATCCCATAGGTTAGCAGCCTGGGCATTCAATGGAGACTTGTTATTCGGCTCACCCAGCAGGGACTGTAAAGACAGTAGGATCGTTTGCACGTTATAAACAGCAGACCACTTTTCCTTCAAAATGTCGAGGCAAATGTTGCCGCTCATGTCCACGTTGGGGTGCCACATTGGGCTTGTGAATTTGATGGTTGGTGCAGAGTATGGGTAGTTTTGTGGGAACGACAGCGACATTTTGAACTTTAGCCCTTCGTAGAATGAATCGTTAGGTCCTTCAATGGTGCCCGTCCATAACAGAAGGTTGGCGTCTGATTCGGGGAAAGCGGAAATCCCTGGTGTGTTGGACATCATCAATTGCATCAGCTCTGATTGCAGTCGTTTGGTTACCGAATGTCCCTCGGGCACGTTGTTTGTGGATGCATTGTCGTTCGTTTGTGCAGGAGTAGCAGTGTCAGCCATTGTTGTTTGAATTTTTTTTTTTATGGTTTGTAGTGTGTGTGTGTAAAAGAGGGAAGAAAAAAAAAAACAGAGCGGGATCGACTATTTAAGTACGTGTGTTGTCTCTAAGAAGTAGGGTAAAAAATTGTTTTCATTGTTTATCTTTGTCTCGATTAGGAAATTTTGCTTTGGGAGGATGCGGGCCACAACGACTCCCCGTTTGATAGAATGCAATCAAGTTTCGGTAAGCTTACGTGGATTAAACTTTTTGGCAGCGGTGATCGATATATATATATACGTAATAATACAGTTATTTATTGTCCATCTTATATATATATTTTTATTTGCTGTTGATTGTTTATCCCACTGGGGGGGGGTAGGCCCTTGTCTTTTGACGGCCCGCATATTACATTACTTTGCAATCGAACCGAATCGAGACGAGACGCGTGCTTTATCCGATAAAACATTGCGATCGAGTTCTCCCATCTGTCTCGTTCTGGAGGGGAACGTTGAAAATGGTCTGTGCGCATGTACATGCACACACACGCCCACGGAAAAGTGCGCGGGCTTCAGATACAATTTCCTTGTCTGGATCATGGGCTTTAACCCGAACTTTACTCGGCTAGATTTTTCTTCGACAAGTATTGTATTAAGTCATAAATTAAAAAAAAAAACTACTTCTTTCGTAGAGCAATGGCAGCAGCGGCATGAGCAGCTTGAGCTTCAGCCTCCTGCTTCTTCATACGCTTGCTGTGTCGCAACCCACAAGCATTACACAGCGTCTTGCTCCCATGTGGTCCTCTTCGCCATTCAGGAGACTCGTTGGTCCCGCATTCTGTACACATTCGGTTCACATCCAAAGTCTGTTTGGAGGTCTTTCGTCGAGGCGGCTTGGCCATTGGGCCAGGTCCCAAGTTAAAGTTCCCACGGTGGTGATGGTGGTGGTGGTATTGTCCAGGAATGCCGCCAACTTGAGGAGGAGGGGGAGGAGGAGGGCCGTGTTGAGAACCCTTGACCTGCATGGAGTACCCATTAAAGTCAACCATCTCTCCCTGGCGAGGAGGGTAATAGTATCGTTGAGCTGCGGCATGATGCTGGTAATGCGGGGGTACAGAGTCAAAAGCGTGTGGAAGCGAGTAACTCTTGGCCCGCATATGTGGGTCCATCATGTGGTAACCTGGGTGCTGGTGATACATTTGTTGTGGAGGAGGTGGGCCCATCGGCACCGTATGGTAATATGGAGTGACAAGCTCGCTGTTGGATGAATTATCCCAGTACGCACTGGACAATGGATCTTCTTCAACCTTTTCTTCATTCGATTGAGGAATAGGCGGACCCACTTGCTGAGGTTGAGGCTGAGGTTGTGGTTGTGGAACCGGTGGAGGCGCTTGTGTCGGCTGTGGAGGTGGCGCTTGTTGCATTTGCTGCTGCTGCTGCTGTGGTGGTGGTGGCTGGCGCTGCGGCGGCACCTGTTGGTATGGATATCGGTCATCTTTAACCTCGCAGGTCGAATATGACCGCTGCTGATGATGTGGTTGTGGCTGAGAGTACCAGTTTTCTACCGGCACCTCTTCAAAGTCAGAATACAAAGTGTTTGGAGTGGAAGAAGGTACGCTGGATGCAGACTGAGGAGCAGACGGCGGCGCACTAGTAGAATTGGTCTCGCCAACTTCATACCCAGTTGGTGGAGTGAAAACACCAAGTTGCAGATTGGTTGGGCTATCGTTAGAAGCTGAAGATGGCCGTTCAACTTGGTACCCAACGCTTGGGCTTGGATTCAGCACATCCCGAGACTTCATCTTGGCAATCCGTCGGTTAAACAAATTGTCTTCTATAAGCTTCAAGCTCAATACCATCCCCCGGCTGTCGTTATCAAATGCTGGTAGGTCCGCGCCATTGCCATTGTTGCTGATGCATGATTGGATGGAAGAACCATCGTAAAATGGCCGCCCAACAAGCTCAAAAACTTTGTACACGTTGGATGACGTCTTTAACTTTAGAAACATCTGCAGCTGAGTGCCATTGTTCATGGATTGGTTAATTGTGTTGGTGAATCTATAAATACACTGGTTAGCAAGGGTTTTTTTTCTTTCCTTCCCAATTCTTTTTTGAAATAACAGAGATGCGCGGCTGAGTGCGTGAGACATGATAAAATGCGCACTAATGGTGTTTAGCCTAAGACACGCATTAAAAAAAAACATGGTTTAACGACACGCGCGCACAACAACGTCAATAAAAATTTTTGGGAACAAGGATGTTTTTTGTTATTGCTTGACTTACCGGTCCCGTTCAGTTTGATGGATAAAGTCGACTACCATTCGGTGTTGCAATGCTGATGGATGATAGCCGAGATAGTTTTGAACCGTGGCACTGGTAAACAAAACCTGGCCACTGGTATTGATAATCGTGACAAAGTCATCAGGCCGTTGAGCCGCTTGCTGTTCTTGTTGTGATGTCACCTCAACGACTGTTGATTCAGACTTGTTTAATGATGATGATGATGATGGTGGTGGTGGTGGAGATGGGGATGCAGGGTGTTGATGTTCCTTTGAAATGGTATACTCTGGAACTGGCGGAATGTCATCGTTAGTAGTATAGTCTTCGTTCAAGTTGACTCGAGATTTCTTCTTCATAATCGATGGAGGTGGCTCGATGGTTGATGACGATCGAGCATGTTTCCGTGAATCAGATGTATTAGTATTAGCGGTTCGAAAGTCACCGTGGGCACTTCCACTACCGAATGAAAATTGTTGTTGAGAGTCGTACATTTTGGGGGCCGCCGCCTGCATCATCGAAGCTGAAAGTGTAAAAAGGAGTGAATTGTGGTTAGTGTGTGTGGTTTAAGTGAAAGTTGGAGGAGGGGAGAGAGAAGAAAAAAAAAATTGTGAATAAATGAGAGTGATGGTTTTTGTGTACAGGTGTGGGATATTCTCTCTCTTCAAGATTTTAAGCAAAAGAGGGTGCGAGTGTTTAGATATAAATATATCCCGATTGATTGATTTGTATATTTTATTTTTCTCGTTCTGATTGATCAGGAATAAAAAAATATATCTATCCTTGGTTACTTTTTTGGAAATATTATCAGGCATGGATGGAGGATTAGAGAGAGAAAGCTTGGGAGGGAGGGAGGAGAGATTCTGACGCGTTTGGGTGCACAATTTGTGTAAGCAGTGGTGGCGGGGGGAGGGAAAAGCAAAGACTCTTTCTTCCTCGGGCTTATACATGCAAGTGGGTGTTATTTTCTATCGCATATTTCAGAATTATTTGATGCCGAAAGATGACCCTTTCTCCTTTCCATGTTTGATCGAAAAGAAAAAAAAAAAAAAAAAAAAAAAAAAGAAGGGAGCAAATGATAGGGCCAAATACAATGCAATCGTGATTTCAAGAATTTGAAGATGTATATCATTGCATTTCGAGTCATTATAATCAATTGCAAGTTTCGATTCGAGTCTATGTAGGCTTGACATGTACATTCCAATTGATCAATTGGCCAATTGCTTATAAGGCGGCCGTGTTTTGTTTACATTCGTCTTTGAATTGAATTGAAGGGATGTCGTCAATAGAAAATGGCGCCTGCGTAAAGAAAGACAGTCTCCTAAAATGGTCTGTGCATAAAGGCAGGCTGTCAAGGTTTCATGCTGCATGCATAAGTACGCGAATGCATAAAGGTAAAAAAAAAAAAAAAAAGAAAAAAAAAAGAAACGATTCATTAGCCACCATCTTCAGATGGATGGTCATTACTAATACCATACTATTGTACACCCCGTTTATTACGTTCGTATTAGCAAACGTGGCTGTTTTTTAAGACTTGGAAAGATGTCATATATTATAACCACCGTATTTTTTTTTTGACCAACTTCTTGTTTGAGAAATAATTATATTTATCAAATCAAATACTAATTGGTTGCTGTTGAGAATATTTTTTTGTTTTTATTTGTTTACACTCCTAATTCACAAAAGCTTACACCCTGCTCCAATAAGTTTATACAAACGACTCCTTCCAAACTACGATGTTTGGAAGGATTCTGTCCGTATACACGTACGCAGATAATAGCTAAAGCCGCAGCAGGAAACTCTAAAATATTGGGCGAGAAGGGAACAAAAAGAAAGAAAGAAAGCGCATCATCATGCTGTAGGGGCCCATATGGCTAATAAATTAAAGTAGCTAGACAATCCTGATGCAATTATTTTTTTTATATATATATTTTGTCTGCCCTGGGTATCAGGATCCAATTTTTTGCTGCAACCGTGACCGGTCGACAAGCTTTGTTCCTTACGGCATTTTCTTTTGCTTGCGCGTCGTCTGCCAATAATCCCTGCTCATTCATTATGCAGCATCCTTGTTCCGGCGCCGAGAAGGGCCGGCGAGAAGAGCCCGGGCAGAGCGCGCTATAATTAAGCCAGCTGGTCGTATGGGCCGAGCGCCGGCCGTCGGCAAGCCATTTCTCGCGTGCCTCATGTGCGTACAATCCGCAAAATATAATACACACAGATATATACGCGTCACTGTTCAAAAGACAATAAGTACCACAGCATGTACACGTAAGTAACTTAAACGAGAGAAATGCTGTCGAGGATATACATTTTTACACTTAAAAATTATGGGCGGCCAGGGTTAAGGTATTGTATGCGGCTTAGGGAGAAGTTCCTAGGAGTGGGGTAGCAGCAGCAGCAGCTAAGGGGTGAATTAGACCGTAATTAAGGCCTTAGATCTTGCAGTAAAACACCAAGGGTTACAAGCCATCCACGAACTTTCTATATCGTTACTTATCAAAACGCGTTTTTTCTTCTGGAACGCCGAACAACCTCCGCTTCTTTCATATATATATGTTCAAAACCCCTAGACTCAACGTATTGCTTTTTTGGATGCTGTCCATTCCTTGTAATTGGCGAATATTCAATTGATTTCCCGATCGAGGCACATTTCATTTGGTATGCAGAGAACATATATATATATATATATATGAGTATCACAATGAGCAAACACCCACGGGTTTTAAATTGTCTGTAAACCAGCCCCTATAGCCTAGGTTAAATTTTTGATCCAGACTGATTGCTTTTCCTTGACGTAGTTATAAGGAACATGTGCACGCTCCTCATTCATGTTACGTCGTATATCGAGTGATAAACTATTGTCCAGGGGTGTGCTCAATTAAATTTAACAGATAAGTTTCTATATATATATATGGTCCTCGGAGGAACTGAGGGATTAATATCACTCGTAGCTCCGAATGTGGATGATCCCACATTCCACCCTTTTGAGGAATAGGGTCTTTCTCTTCTCAGATTTCGAAATTTGATAGTCATGGACGGAGTCGAATATTACTCGGCCTCGTGACTTGGTGAAATTGGTGTAGACGTCGGAAATTTACAGGTGCGGCTGCTCTGGCCCGCGGGAGGGAGAACCGAGCGTCGGCCGGAACGAAATATCCCAACGTCTCGGGCGCGCGCATTCCAAAAAAACTAATATATACTCTCTGAAACCATGCAAAAGATCTCAAACATTGTCAAAAATATTATCAACGAAACAGAACATGTAAAGATTATCCAAAAAAAAATATGGTTTGGACGACACCGGATTTGAACCGGGGACCTTTCGCATGCTAAGCGAATGTGATAGCCAACTACACCAGACGCCCTAGTAATTGAAAATAAATTTTTTGACGTCACCTGATCGCGTCAAATAGGGGTGCTGGATCACGTGAAAAGGGATCACGTGGTTACAATTTAGATACACCCCTTTTAAGCTTCCATGGACGTAGTGCGGATAAAACAGCACCGTCATAAGAATATTTGATCAAAGTAATATATAGTCTGATGATTCACTTCGTAGTTAAACTAATAGAAGGATATAAAATTTTGCCGAATGAAAAAAAAAAAATTGAAACACACATGCGGCTCAACTTAGATAACCCATTATGATGGTGCCAGATCGGCGGCGGCTACGATCAGGGGGTGATTCACAAGCGGCTATAAATCCCTATAGAGAGAGCGCTATTAATTCGCCGCGGTCGGGATAGACGAGCTCGCATCGACATTCTCCCTCCCGTACGCGTAAGCTTATACCTTCCGTATATATGCATATATACACCCCGGACCGGTCTGAAACCTCGATCGGATGGACGCCGCTTGGCGCAGTCTTCGAGAATTCATCTCGGTAAAATATATATATATGTGGATGCCTTATATATATAATTATAAGAATTCTTATCCTATAGTTATAGACCTGGCAAGACAATGGTCATCCACTATAGCTCTATATATACGTGCCCATGAGGCCATCAGCTGCATTCCTTTGTGTCTCCAATCCCGTCGGTTTTTATTGATCTTCGCAAGAGGAGCGCTAGCAAATTTAACATATTTATAAGTATAAGGCCTTAAATGTATTACATTTCTTTTGACAAGTACGTATGTAATGCACGCACGTAACAATGGCCGGTTAAGAATTCGGCGCCATGCATGTCTGCCGCTTACTAGCTGCGCAATATATACGATTCTCACAGCTTGAAATTTTCTTTTGCTGTCCCGCTCATGCGCATTGATCGAAAATGGCAAACCAATATTGCCTAATTATGTTTATTGCCTAACCGAGATGTCAAAAATGCAAGGAACAATCTGATATATGGGAATATTTGCAATGCCCAATTTATGCTTGTGTGAATACGAATAATAATTAGCTCGTTCAGGAAGGTCATATCTACAATGGGAAATACCCCTTCTTAATTTTTTTTCTTTCAACTCCTGCGTATGGTTATGATCAGTCAACCCGGCGGCTTACATTGTTCCTAAGAGCAAAGGTTGACCCACGGGACCTAGGCCTAGCTAAGCTTTAAATTTCAAAAAGTCAGTAAGAATATTAATTAATTAGGTCCTTGGATCGACCAGCCCGATGCGTATACACGTATTCCTAAAGAGAGCGCTGCCATGGCTCTTTAAATTCGTACATACATGTTTGTCGAAATGCAATGCACCAGATCGGGTTACTAGTATATGGATGTTATAAATTTAAACACACGCGGAGGAATCCCGCCACGTCCCCGCTTAAAGTCAATGTCATCGCCCGTAGAACCCAGACGCGTGCTATATATCCAGGCCTTTCGGCATAGACTAAGCTAATTAACCCGAGAGCGCTCCCTCCGGGCCCCCTCTCCCCATGGAATGAATAAATGAATGCAACAATTAATGCGGCTCAATAGTAGATAATCAGGTTATACCCCTTTTCTTTTTTAAATAATAAATAATAAAAATGCAAAAAAAAAAACAAATCAAAAAACGAAACGCTTATAAACTCATATTCTCAAAGCCTTCAGAAGCGTCTTGCACGCGTTTCATTTGGCTACGTTTAGCACCTAGCGAGGGGCTACCCATTTTGGGCGAGAGCCCCGGCGACACTGCTCTTCTCTTGACTGAATTCTCCTCCATCAGCTCAGCTTTTCTTTTCAACGCCGGTTTGTTAAAACTAAAGCTATCCGAGTCGTCAGTATCTGTAGTGTCTTTCCTCTCCAGCGCGAAAAGCGACGATGAAGACAATGACCGGCGTTTTGGATCCTTAATGACCGGCGTTTTGGTATTCCAAATGTCTTTATACCCGCTTACTCGCATCTCCTCTTCATCATCATCATCGTCGTCGTCCTCATCATCATCATCATCTCTCAATGCTTGTGTGATTTGGGCCTCTCGACGAATTTCACAGTCCATCGGGCTCTGTTCATCCTGCAGTTCTTTGGAAATGCGCAAAAAGCTCTTGACTTTTGGCTTCATTGCTCTACTACTCGAATACAGCTGCCGTATTGTTGCCCTTGGCTGCTGGTCGGCTATACTCGGGCGCCTGCTCGTGGTGCTCATATCGCTATCATAATTCTCATCACTCGAGCTCGAATCTTGTTGCTCTTGAGTGTACCCGCTTTCAAACCCCAATGACGATACGCTTGAACTCGGCCCGTAGTATGCCGACTTTTGCACAACTGGCGACGACACCGACAACGCCGCCGACGTCGATGGCTCAGGCGACGACTGCTGTGCTGGTTTGAGTTCTCTGTTCAATAACCGGCTAGTCGCAGTCAATAAACGGGATGGCGTCGGCGTCTCACCTGTATGCATGGTTTTTGTTAAATCTGTCGTGTTTTAGTGGGGGAGTTTATTGGGAGAAGAAACACACAAGGGGGGCGAAAGAGAAGGAAAAAAAAATGGGAAAAATTTATTTCAGCGCGTCCATCTCCGCGTCAATATCATCGTCCTCTTGAGGCTCGTAATATGTATGGTCTACAACAATCTTGCGTCCCATCAGTTCAGTCCCGCATAAATTGTCTACTGCTAGTACGGCAGAGCGCTGGTCTTCGTACCGCAGCCATGCAAACCCGCGCGATTTGCCAGTCTCCTTGTGGCGTGCTAGCTTGACATGTACCGGGTTGCCGTATTGAGAGAATATCGTTAAAATGTCGCCTTCAGTGAGCTCAAAGTTTAACCCACCAATGTATATATATGCAGTGTCGTTGTAGTCGTTATGCCACGACCCTTGGATCGAGGTGCCTTCCTCCAGCTCTTGTGCGTTTAGCCGGTTGATTTCATTAATCTTGTTCATTATTATTATTATTGTTGGGAGTCGTAAAGTTTACTCAGCCAGCGGTTCAACAACAATTCTTCAACCGGGTCTCGTTTCCGAGTCTCAATCGCTTTTTGGAAATTGCCATCTTTTGCCGCTTGCTGGATGATTTTTTTAACCAAAATGGATTCGGCGTTTGGTGAAATGGTTCCGTCGCTGAACCAGCCTTTAATATTCGACAAGGCAAGCTCTTCAGATGGCGATACCTTGTTCATGGTATGGTCAATAGCTCTGGTCATTACGCCCCGTTTTTCAGCCGCCGCTGTGGTTGATTTTTCACTACCACCAACCGTCGTCGTAGTAGCATCAGTATTTGCTACTGTATCGTCTGGCTTGATTGTATCAAAATCCCAGCCTTCGTCGTCATCCTCGACTTCGCCAATTGGGGCCACCGTTTGAATAGTCGGGTGGTATACTTTTGGTTTCTTTTTGTTGACCCGTTGCTGGCGTCGGTCCACTAGTTTCAAGAGATGGGTTTTTTTACCAGCATTACGAACGAACCGGTGTTTCAATAAAGTCCGCACCGATGCACGTTTCGCCGGGTCCTTTTGCAAGCATTGTTGACAAAAATCTCGAAAGTCGGATGACCAATCATCTCCTTCGAGCTTTGGAGGCTCATTTTGCGGGATTAAAAACAACACCTTCATGGGATGATAATTTGACAGGGGTGGTTCCCCCTTTGCAAATTCCATTGCAGTAATGCCTAATGACCACACGTCGGCCTTGTACCCATAATCTTCTTGCTTGATAACTTCTGGCGCCATCCAGAATGGCGTGCCTACAAATGTATTTCGCCGCGACAGGTTGTTTGATAGCTGCGTTGCCACGCCAAAATCGGCAATCTTAACGTCCCCCTCCGCAGACACCAGCACGTTGGCTGCCTTGACATCACGATGAATCTTGCCATTATCATGCAAATATTTGAGCGCCTGTAAAAGCTCCTTACATACGATGGCGATTGATGCCTCGTCAAAGGGCCCTGGCTTGAGCAGGTCTAGGCCAGACCCACCGCCCAAATACTCCATAATAATCCACAGCTTGTACCCCTTGACAAAACAGCCATAGTACTTTGTAATCCGCGGATCTTTACACCCAGACAGAATTGCAATCTCCTTTTGAATCTCGTCGATATCATCATCGCTATTCTCCATATCAATCTTTTTAACCGCCACGACCCGGTTCATGAGATTGTCAACCGCGCGATAAACAACCCCAAAACTGCCGCTCCCCAGCTCCTCCAGGAGTGTAAACTGGCTGGCCGAGAAGGACCGCTGTTCCGAGACTGTCGATGTGGATGCTATCGATTCTGCGTCTGATGATGACGACGACGAGCTGCTCGTGTATGAATCCATCCCAAAAAAATATGTAATAAAGTAGTGTGTGTGTGTGTGTTTTAACTTTTTGGAAGAAAAATGTTTTTGTCAACAAAAAAGAAACAAATCCCAACCCCCCGGTTATAAACCGTTTTTGCGTGCACGATCAAAAGAGAAAAAAAAAAAAAAAATTCCTCGCCACACCAAAACAACAAGAACGATCTTGTACAATGTTTAGGCTTATACGAAACCGCAGTTTCCACTCGGCATGTACAAATTTCAACAAATACAGCCTGCTCAAGAAGCCGAAAATACCTATAGAGCATAAAGAGCCCAGAGAGGCGTCGCTGAACGATTTGATCTTGCAGCGCAGTCTGACACCCAAGACGATTGGCGATCATCTAGTGCGATGCACCATATTTGATAAGAACGGTAGTGTGCGAGTCATGTCGGGGCAATTCTCCAGATCAGAGCTGCTATCGAAACACGGGCTGCTGCCTCGCGATTTGCGAAAACTAGACACCGGCACTAGCAGTATTGTGCCGTCGATATTGGTGCGCAAGAATTCGATTCTTGTCAACCTACTGCATATAAAAGCATTAGTCAAAGCTGATACTGTCCTCATCTTTGACGAGTACGGATCAACCGACTCCAAAACACAGAGCGTGTTCATGTACGATTTGGGCCACAAGCTCAAGTTTGGGACAAAGACGATGGGCGGCCTGGCATACGAAATGAGAGCCTTGGAAGCCATCTTCATCTCTGTCGTGACGGCATTGGACGCGGAGATGCAGGTACACACGACAGTGGTGAATACCCTATTAGAAGAACTGGAGGAGAATATCGATCGACAGAAGCTAAGACATTTACTGGTACAGTCCAAATCATTATCCTCCTTTTACCAAAAAGCAGTGCTGATCCGCGACGCTATAGAAGAAATGTTTGAGCAAGAAGACGATCTGGCCGGCATTTACCTTTCTGATAAACTTAATGGCGCGCCGCGAACGGCTGACGACGACCACAGCGAGGTGGAAATGCTGCTCGAGTCCTACTACAAACACTGCGACGAGATTGTCCAAACCGTCGACTCGACAATCTCAAACATTCGGTCCACCGAAGAGATTATCAACATTATTCTCGATGCTAATAGAAATTCATTGATGCTACTGGATCTAAAGTTCCAAATCGGCACCCTTGGGTTGAGCGGAGGTACCTTTGTCTCTTCACTCTACGGTATGAACTTGGAAAACTTTATCGAAGAATCGTCGTTTGGGTTTGCCAGTGTTTGTTCAGTGGTGGCTGTATCGTCCATGCTCATTATTATTTATTCGCTGCGCAACCTGCGCAAAATCCAACGCATCACCATGATGAAAAAATAAATAATTAATGGTTTGTATCGTCGTCGTAATGCATTGCAACTTGATCTGTGGGTCGCCCTGGTAAAGTTGGAGGTGGATCAACCTTTTGCTTCTTGTATGGCGGCGCCAATCCTCCTCCAGTGCTAGCACTATCGATGCCGCTTCGATACGGTGGTTTGGGTGGTGGCCCATCATCATCTCTTACATTGTCACGGTATGGCGGTTTGTGATGGTCGTCACGGTACGGCGGTCTGCCGCCGCCACCGCCAAAGTTGTTATTGTTATTTCGATTGTTGTTGCGGCGGTTGCCATGGCCGCGTCGATTGTTGTTATGCATGTTGTCTCGGCGCTTTTTGTTATCATAATCATATCGCCGGTTGTTGTTGTAGTGATAATTTCCATGATTATTATGTCCGCGATTCCACCCATGGTCGTAATTCCCGCTGGCAATCTTGTGTTCAGCATTGTCAACGTTTGGAGCGTGTGGTACGTTTGCACCATTCTGCTTGCTGCTCATTTCATGCGAGGTTGGAAATTTGGGCAAGTCTCCTGGGTGAGCTGGAGCCGGATCAGCGCTGAAAAACTTGTGACTCAATGCGCCCAAAGAAGTTAACCGGGTTGTTGGGTTCAGATCCAGCAAACCTGACAATAAATTTAGTGACGGGGTGTCCAGTTTTGAAAACGTGGATTCAAGTTGGCGCCGGATACCTGACCACTGAACGGTATTCACACCAGGCAGTTTCCCCAGAAACTGTATTGTTTCTTCGTTTGGCGGGCCCAGTAGCTTGAAAATCATATTCCCTTGGTCCAAATCCGAGCTTCCAGGCAAAATGGGCCGCCGTAGAAACATTTCCCCAAACACGCACCCAATCCCCCACATGTCGATAGCAGTCGTGTAATTCTCCATGCCCATAATCAGCTCAATAGGCCGGTACCATCGAGTCACGACCATTTGCGTGTACTTGTGAATCCCCTCGCCAGCTCCCTTGGGAGTCGGCGATGGACCTACAAATTTCCGTGCCAAACCAAAATCGGCAATCTTTACGATACCAAAATTGTCAATCAAAATATTCGCAGTCTTGATATCACGGTGCAGGTACTTTCGTTGATGCATATAGTTCATTCCCTCCAGCAGCTGTTTCATGTAACACTTGATGTGTGGCAGCTGGAGCTTGACATCGGGGTTTTGCAGCAACCCGCACAAATCATGGTCCATATACGGAGTCACCATATACACCAACCCGCGGGCCTTTTCAGTAGCATTGCCAGGCTCAACACTCATATCGACCAGCGGCACAATGTTTTTGTGATCAAGGTCCTTCAAAATGGCAATCTCTCGAAGCGCCGTTAAAGGAAACCCTTCCTTGTCATTGTGGTAAAAAATCTTCTTCAACGCCACAACTTGATGCGTGAGTTTACGCTGGGCTTTGTACACCTCGCCGAACGTACCCTCACCTAGCTTTCCCTTCATATTGTAGGTGTTTTGCGTGACGGTGCACCCATGGTATTCGTGCATTTTTCTTCTTCCTGAAAACGTGTGGTGAGCTGTAAAAAAAAAAAAAATTGTGTAAAAGAATGAAAACCCTTTTGGGAGCTTTTCTTAAGGCAAACAAACAACAACAACAACAACAAGAATTATGAAATTTGTACGGAATATGGCAACGCAGGCTAGAGCCATGGTGTATTATGGCTATGGCGAGCCGTTGGAAAAGCTCAGAGTGTTTAACCACACGTTAAACGACCCGACGGGGAACCAAGTGCTGTTGAAGCTGTTGGCCTGCCCAATCAACCCTTCCGATATTAATCAGGTACAAGGCGTGTACCCGGCCAAGCCCAAACTGACCACCAGTTTGGGCAGCGATGAGCCATGCGCGGTTGGTGGCAATGAAGGTGTGTTTGAAGTGTTGAGAGTAGGCGATCAGGTTAAATCTTTGCAGCCTGGCGATTGGGCTTTGCCGCAGATTGGCAACTTTGGTACCTGGAGATCACACGCACTGGCCAACGAGCAAGATTTCAACGCCATCAAGGACCATTCCAAAATCTCACCAATTCAAGCAAGCACCGTGTCAGTAAACCCTACCACCGCGTATCAAATCCTCCACCAGTTTGTCGAGATGAAACCAGGCGATTGGTTTATTCAAAACGGGGCCAATTCCGGGGTGGGCCGGTCTGCTATCCAAATTGGCAAGCTACTCGGCTTCAACAGTATCAATATCGTGCGGAACCGCGAGGATCTGGACGAGTTGAAGAATGATCTGCATGGGTTAGGTGCCACGCACGTTATCACCGATGAGCAGCTCAGCGACAAGTCCTTTAGATCGCAAATCAAGGAATGGGTTGGCGACAAGCCTCCAAAACTAGCCATGAACTGTGTTGGTGGTAAAAACTGTACAAACATGATCCGACAACTAGCCCCAGGCGGCCATGTTGTCACTTATGGCGGAATGTCCAAACAACCAGTCACGATTGGCACTGGCGATTTGATCTTTAAAGATATCCACGTCCATGGGTACTGGCTATCCGCATGGGCTGCCAAAAACCCAGACAAGCGTTATGAACTGATCCTCAAACTTCTCGACTTGATGGGTCAAGGCAAGCTCAAAGATATTCCTACTGTCAAGCACAACTGGGACGAACCTTCCTTTTTGGACACTTTCCAAACCGCCATGGATGGTTCGTTAAAGTCAAAGGGCAAGCAGGTCTTGGTGTATAACGAGTAGTGTATTTAATAAATAAACGCGCTTCAATACTCGATTCGTTGATAGATATTGGAGGGACGGATACACACGCCCGAAAAAGAGGTGATTAAACACCTAGTTGAGTTCCAGCTTCTCTCGATTTTGGTCCCTCCGCGTGGCTTTTCCCAATTAGGTAGGCAAGTCCCATATTTTACACTTATGGCAGAAGTATCCTTGACGCATACACACACCACAGCTGATACTCTTGATAGATTATAGGTACCCACCCCACCAGTACATGTATAAATAAGATGCAATATTCCCTTTCTCTACTTGCCAACCATCAACAGAATAAAAAAATAAATGGATAGACTGAACCAAATTTCTTCTCACGCTACGAGTGCTCCGACGGCGGGCCACCCGATGGACCCGCTCTCACCGGGAGAAATCTCTGCGGCGGCGGCCATCATCAAGAAGCGGTTTTCTGATAAAAAGGTTTCATTCAACACTGTCACTTTGAAAGAGCCATCGCGAAAGGAGCTCCAGGCATGGTCTGCTCAACCAACCATCCTAAGCCAACCAGAACGACTTGCTTCGTTTGTCATTTTGCAACCAGGTTTGAACGGGGTTATTGAAGGTGTAGCATCCTTGACCAAAAACAAGGTTGTGTCTTCTCAAGTTGAAGAAAACGTGCACCCAACTTTGACGGTTGACGATTTGTGCTCGTCTGAAGAAATCATTCGAAGCGACCCAGGTGTTATCGAGCAATGCCGGCTATCTGGTATCAACGCCGATGAAATGCACATGGTTTATTGCGATCCATGGGCTATTGGCTACGATGAGCGGTGGGGTTCCACCACGCGGCTGCAACAAGCCTTAATGTACTTCCGATCCGATGAAGACGACTCTCAATACTCTCACCCGCTTGATTTCTGTCCAATCCTGGACACTTCCAACAAAAAAGTCATCTCCATTGATATCCCACAAGTACGACGGCCATTGCGACGAAACATTCCACACGCCAACTTCCAACCAAAGGATGTCGCTGCCAGTACTGGGTTCCGATACGTGAAGCCAATCCAAATCACCCAACCAGAAGGTGTCAATTTCAAACTCAATGGTAATGTCATTGACTGGCAAAACTTTAAGCTGCATATTGGGTTCAACTACCGAGAAGGTATCGTCTTGTCAGACATTTCCTACAATGATAACGGCAACCAACGGCCGCTGTTTGCTCGAATGTCGCTAGTGGAGATGGTTGTTCCGTACGGCAGTCCAAACGACCACCATTACCGAAAGCATGCATTGGATATTGGCGAGTATGGCGCTGGTTACAATACAAACCCATTGTTGTTGGGATGTGACTGTAAAGGTGAGATTCATTACATGGACGCACACTTTTCCGACAAGGACGGCACCCCAATCACCACCCGAAACGCCATCTGTATCCATGAAGAAGACGATGGGACTTTGTTCAAGCACAGTGATTTCCGAGATGAGTTCAAGACCACCATTGTGACCCGGTCCACCAAGCTGGTCATTTCCCAAATCTTCACCATTGCCAACTACGAGTACATGGTGTACTGGAACTTTTACCAAGACGGGTCCATTTTCTTGGAAGTCAAGCTTACTGGTATCTTAAACACCTACGTTATGAACGACGGCGAGGATTTGGACGGGTTTGGAACGTGTGTCTACCCAGGCGTGTCTGCGCAACACCACCAACATTTGCTATGTGCTCGGTTTGAACCATCCATCGACGGCAATGAAAACTCCTTGGCTGTTGTTGATGCCCAGGCATCTGAAGAACCGGTTGGCCATCCAAACAACAAGTACGGTAACGGGTTCCGGCCAAAGCGGACTGTGTTGAAGACTGCCAAGGACTCGCAAACCGACTACGACGGGCACAATGGCCGAACCTGGGACTTTTTCAACCCAAACAAGCTCAACCCATACAGCGAAAAGCCAGTCTCGTACAAGCTGGTCTCCAAGGAATGTCCGCCAATGATGGCCAAACCAGGGTCTTTGGTATGGAAACGGGCCGGGTTTGCTCGACACACTGTCCAAGCCGTGCCATTGGAACTTGACGGGCTCTACCCAGCCGGTCCTCACGTGCCACAGACATCAGGTGTGCCATCAAAGGGTATTGTTGAATGGATTGAAAACAGCCCAAACGCTAGCATTGAAAACAAGCCATACGCGGTCTACCACACTTTTGGGGTCACTCATTTCCCAGCTCCAGAAGATTTCCCAGTCATGCCTCGTGAAGTCATTGCTGGTCCATTGTTGCGACCTCGAAACTTTTTCACTCAAAACCCTGGCATGTCCGTCCCACCTTCTCACGCCATGACTACTTCTCAAGCCCGAACCGCTACAAATGCTGATGTCAAGAGCTTGACTGATTCAGCCTCCAAGATTGCATTCACTCCAAGCAAGGCTTGTTGTGCAAATGAAACCGCTGCTGTGGTCGAGCAGGACCTATGTCACTGTACTAAACGGGGGATTGAATGCCAATGCAGCGATACATGTTCTTGCAAGTAAAGTATATATTATTAATCTATCTCGTTTGGTTTTTGCTACTCGTCTCCGCCTTGAGAATAACCAACGTGTTTGTTGGAAGCGCCCATCTCAACAAGACGGTCACGCATACCCTGAGCAGTGACTTGCTCAGCCTCGCTGAGACCGGAAAAGTCGAGCTGGGCCACCCAATCGCCAACACCGTGTTGGAGAACGTTCCGTGGGCGGGCAGACTTGCCATTGACGTGGCCAATTGACCCATGTAGGGTTTGTCGTTCCTTTGTGCAGTCGTAAACGCCTCGGTGCAAAATATTGTTATCGTAGAAAATCACATCGCCCGGTTGCATATCCACAACCTTCATGTTTGGTAGCTCATCAGCAAACGGGTCAGCATTCCGTTCGGCATCAGTCCGAGCTCGGTTATGCGACCCCGGTACGACAATAAGCGATTGGTCGCGGTATAATGGCAAGTTCCACTGCGCGTGCCACGCCGGCTCGCTCAACCGTTCCACTTCCTCCTCGGCAGTGGCGGTTGGCGGAACATCATCCCGGTGCCATCTCAGAGCAAAGTCCTTGTCGGGTCGGATCAGCATGTTATACAGCTCCATGACCAAATTATCGTCGTTATCATCGCTCAACAGCTCCTTGATGACGGATCGCACCTTGTCGTTGAAATAGGACGCGGTGAATAGCGCGTGGTCTGGCAAGTCTGGGTGCATCAAGTGTTGGATACCCCAGATCCCCTCACTTGGGTCGCTGCCCCATGGTGGGAATTGTTTAGGCAAAGTCCGGATATATGGCCATTTCCCAGATCTGCCTAGATCTACGGACCGTTGCGCTGCCACTCGCAAATCTTCAAGCTCTTTGGTCGACAAAACGTTTGGGATTCGTACAAACCCGTCTCGTTTTAATGAGTCGAGGTAGGTCAGGTTCGTATCTGGTGAAGTGGTCATCTTTGTTGTTTTTTTGTTGTGAAGAGTTGGTTAGAGAGAGGGAAGAATAAGAGCCTTTTATATAACGGCCGCGTTCTGCAAAGTGCGGGGTATTATGGAGAGGGAAAATTTTTAATTTACGCGGGGCATACCCCACTCGGGGAATGAATGCCAAAGTAACGTCGACCGGTTCCTTGAATAACCGGTCATTATTAATGAATTCTGCGCAGCCAACGTCATCACATACCCGGGTTTAATGTAACACCATCCCATCACGTACGACGTTGACCAAAGAATGTCGTACCATTGGGTCGAGATCGATCTGTGGGGGTGGGGCGACAAGGTAGCTTAGATCATCAGCGAGAGAGATTATATATATATATGAAAATTAAAAAAATAATAATAATAATTATTAAAAAAAAAAAGGGAGGGGGACTATGAAACGAATGGGGATTAGGATTATTATGTTGTGTTTGGTTTCGTACCACCACTACTCCTCCTCGTCCAATGGAGCATTCACTGGGTCTGGATATGGAGTAGAAGTTGGAGTAGGAACATCTCGTTTGAAATTGGCTACTACGGTGGTTGGGATGTCCGAACTAGACACAGCGGCGGCGGCGACTACCGGGTCAGAGTCGAGAGAGTCCTGTTTTGGCGATACCCCACCACCCTCGGGCGTGGCCACTGGCGAGACTAATGTTTGGGCAGCGTTTCGAGTAGATTGATTAGGACGGATTCCCAACTCGGCACTAGAAACACCATGCGGTAGGATGAGGTTACCCTTCGCGTCTCGTGGCGGTGGAGGTGGCGGGATTGCGTTGCCGTGTTTATCCAATGGTGCCTCAGCTGGCAGGCCAGTTGGTGGCGGTACAATATCCCCGTTGGAGTCGGTTGGCGGGGCAATTGGTGCACCGTCCTTATCAGCTGGTACCGACTCGGAATCAACCGCCGCCGCATTCTCACCTGCATCCTTATTCTGCTCAATCAGTTGCGGCAAATCATCCAAGTTGAGCTTGAAATCTTCAAACGTGGTGGTATCGTTGCTTGAGGCGCTAGTTGTGGATGGTGGTGGAAGTGCACTAGATGACGACATCTCCGATGGTGGATAACCTGGTGGCATTGGCCGGGCAGCATCCATAACAGCAGGAGTCGGTTCGCCATCAAACGCATTGCCGAGCATGGTCATGCTCTTTGGGATTTCCTCGTGGTAGTGTCCAAACCGTTCACGCATGTTTGGTGGTGGAGGGCCTTGCCTAAACGTCATTGACGCCGAGCCCATACCAGCTTCTTTTTCAACATTGGCCATGCCTAGATTACCACGAGAACGGCTCATTGGTGGCCGACCAGTTGGTGGTGGTGGGCCTGGAAACTTGCCAGCAGACTGTGGGTCATTTTGCCACGCGCCAGCTGGAGGAGGCGTACCAAACGTTGTCCATCGACGAGATACCACATCCCGCTTCTTTTGATGGTTGTAGTACTTTTTAGCCACTTTACCAACCCGGTGGTCAAGTGGTTTGACGTAGTATTTGCCAGTATATCGACGGCTCGTTGGCTTTTTACTACCGGTTTCTTTACCCGCGCTGGCGTCCTTCTGCAAACGAGGCTCGCCATCTCGTTTCTTGTTGGCAGCAGCTGGTGTTGGTTGACTGGTACCCCACGACGTGCTAAACTTTTTCCCGTTATTGTCCATTTGGATCTGGCCCTGGACATTCCCATTACTATCGGTCGAGGAGGACGAGGAGGAACCAACATGCACGCCGTTGGAACCATCGACACCATCTTGGTCGCTGGATTGCATATTTACTGACATGCCATTACCGCCCGAGTTGGCGGAGGTGGACGATGTGGAAGAGTACGCGCCGTTGTTAGTTGCGCCACCGCCGCCCCCTATCTGACCGGTCAGTGCACCGCCTAGTTGACCAATACCAAACTTGCTCAGCCCACCACTTAGCGAACCAGAAAGCCCATTTTTACCCCAAGGCGCACCGTTCATACCACCGTTGAGTGAACCGGATAGACGGCCAAGGTTTCCAGAGAAGCCAAACCCGGATTTCCCGCTGTCAGTAGTACTGCCACTAGTAGAGCCGCCCTGGGACCCACCAGCCGCACCACCGCTAACAGACTCACCACCCACATTGTTTTGGTTGATAGCAGTTGGGGACGCAGCAGCAGCACCCGGAGCTGTCTGGGTAATGCCCCAGCTCTTGCCGCCGCTATTCCCACCAATTTTCCCGGAGAATTGACCTGAACCGCCAAAGTTAATACCGCCACCGAAACAGTGGTTGTTGATACAGCCACCACAGTTACCATTCACACAGCCCGCAGACCCACCGATAGAAATGCCGCCGGAACCACCACCAGAAGTACCAGAAGTACCAGAAGTACCGCCGCTGGTACCACCGCTGGAACCACCACTGGAACCGCTAGAACCGCTGGACCCACCGCTGGACCCGCCGCTGCTACTACCACCACTACCAGTTGCAACTGGAGCGGGAGCAGGAGCGGGAGCGGGGGATGTCTCGGGAGACGTCTCGGGGGATGATGTCTCGGGGACCGGTGGCGCTGTCTCAGGTAGAGGAGGGGCCGTTTCTTCCTCAGCTGGCGAGGATGAAGGCACTGGCACAGTAGTATCACCTGGCCCTGGTACCGGAGTGTCTGGCGTCTGGGTCTCTGGGGGCTTCTCAGCGGAGGTTAGAACCGGTGTCTCTTCAGCTTCTGATGATGGCGCCGATGCTTCTTCAGAGCCTGGAGTTGTAGCTGGAGCTTGGGTTTCTGGGGCTTTAGTATCTGGTAATGGCGCTTCAGTTTGCGCCACTGGGGCAGCCTCAGTGGTTGGCGTTCCTGGCGGAGAAGCTTCGGAAACAGGGACAGGAGCTGACGGCGATTCTTCAGGCGCGGATTGCGCCACTGGGGCGGCCTCAGTGGTTGGAATTACTAATTGCGTGTCTGGTGGGGGAGCTTCAGAAACAGGGACAGGAGCTGACGGAGTTGACGGAGCTTCTTCAGGCGCGGATGGTGCCACGCCGTTATTATTGATTTGAGGGACGGTTCCTTGGGTGTTACCACCACCTTCTGGTGCGGCTGTAGGAGCAGTAGGCACGTTGTTGTTCGCGTTCCCCGGCACCGCGGTCGGGCCAGGCGCGGTCCACGCCGTCGACCACTGTGTACCCCACGTAGTTGGGGTATTTGTCCATGCAGTCGACCACTGCGTACCCCATGTTTGAGGTGTGTTTGTCCATGCAGTGGACCACTGCGTACCCCATGTTTGAGGTGTGTTTGTCCATGCAGTCGACCACTGAGTCGACCATTGCTGCTGGTTGTTCCCGCCGTTTTGCTGCTGCTGCCATTGAGAGTACCACGACTGCCCGGGGAATTGCTGCCAGTAAGTGTTCCATTGCTGGACGTTGTTATCGAACTGGCTATTATCATTGCTCCAGTGGGATTCCCAGTTGTCGTTGTTTTCATTGTTATTACCGACCCAGCCCCATTTCCAACCTAGAGATGGGTGCTGGAACCAACCTAGGAAGCAGTTTTTCCTGTCTTTCCGCCCATATGGCTTCGTCCCGGCTGGTGGAATTCCGGTAGGCTTCGCGGCGCCAAGCACCCCTGCGGCCAGGTTCAAGTTCCGCTTGTTAAGGTGGTTGTTGCCCCATTGGGTGTAGAAAGTGTGCACGCCGTCACTCCCGGCAATCTCGCCCTGGAAGTTACCATTGCTATCACTCGAGCTCGAGCTGCCGAACGATACGCCATTACTCCCCCCACCTTTGTCGTTATTATTGACCTGCACGCTGACAACATGCTGACCTGACAGCATTGAGGTTGGGATGGCGATTTGCGGCGGCGGCATTGGCGCCATGGCAGGCATGGTTGGTAAAGGTGGGATGGAGATTTTCGGCATATCAGGCATGTTTGGAAGTTTTGGTAGTGCAGGCATGCCAGGGATGGATGGCATGGCCGGCATCTCGAACTGAGCCGTTTCCAACGCGGCTGGCACGGTGGTAGGGATCTCAGATGGGAACAGCTCGTGAAGCTTGGACACTACAATCTCTGGGTAGTTTGCCGGCACATTAGTTGGGATATGGTGTCTGATCTTGGACAGCTCTTCCTCTCCGAGCGTGGCTGGAAACCCGTGCGGGAATAACTCCCGTAACGCGTCGAGTAGCTTTGTCCGGTCATCTTGCTCGTGTTTGCTCTGCTGCGGGGAAGGCGCGGTATTCGCACACACCGCCCCTACAATAGCAACAAGCACGTAAAATCTCATAACTATTTTTATATAATCTTATATAAAGAAGAAAGGGAAGAAGGAAGGAAGAAGAGAAAAAAAAAAATAATTGGCGGATTTCGGTCCGTTTATAAACTTTTTTTCTTCTTCCTTCATTATTCTTTCACATCAATTGGTTATTGAACCTGCTTCAAACATCCATTAAACGCATTGCCGATAATTAATAACGTACCTGATTAGCTACTTTTATTTTATTGAGTTTGGATGTGGATACCTTTGGTACGTGCGGCTCACGGACCTAATTAACCCACCATGCCGCACAAAAAAGTCCACCAACACTCTTTAGAATTCTGGAAAACCTTGTTCGGACGCATGTATATTGCCTTATATATTAGGCTCTGTATGCGGGATTGTACATTGTACATGATGCAAATATTTCTTTAATCCTCCAAATTTATATAAGCCGCCTAGGGGGAAAAAAAAAAAAAAAAAATTCCCCTCCAAATTTTTTATTGATGCTGCACCGCCGCGGGCTCACTCACTCACTCACTCCTCCTCGCTGGGTTATTTTAAAGAAAGGGAGGAAAAAATCCCCGCTCAAACAACACCACTCCTCTCACCAATGGCCGAAAAACGACCAGGCTCGGACTCACCCACCAACGACGAGGAAAGGAAGAAACGAAGGAGCAGGAAGGGTCTTGACAAGCTCTATGAATGCGAAGAACCGGACTGTGGGAAAAAGTTTACCCGGCTCGAGCACTTATCGCGGCACCAGCTCAACCGTACGTATAAATATGATATGCATGACTGACTAACGGAGAAAAAAAATACCCAGACCGCCCCAAGGAAATCTTCCGTTGCACATGGAAAGGCTGTAAAAAGACATTTGTTCGTGAAGACTTGAAGCTACGCCATATGGACCGGCATGAAAAGCGAGGCACCAACGGCGTAAAGAAACGGCACGATTCAGATTCAGAGCCAGAGCCAGAGCCTGAACCTGAACCTGAACCTGAACCTGAGCCAGAGCCAGAGCCAGAACCCCGGCCTGTGATTAAGCGGGATCCGGACACGACGACGACGACGACCAGAACAACAACAACAAACATACAAGATGGAGAAGACGACCCGTCAGACCTCATCTCATGGCTGTTCTCAGACGCAATCATGTCTAATACTAAAGACCCAATCCTTTCGCCGTCTTTTTACAATCTGGAATCCCCAATGTCGCTGCAGAGCTTGCTATCTCCACCATCCACACAAGAAGAGCACACAATCTCAGAGTGGAAAAGACAGGAGCTTTTGGAGTGTTTCCCGGTGACTGTTCAGTTCAAAGAGGCCACGGTAATCTCGGCTTTTCAGCGATACATTGCCAAATTCTGGGCCTACATCCACCCTCAATACCCCATTCTTCATAAGCCGTCTTTCCAGGCTGACAATTGCCAGACGGGGTTGCTGTGGGCCATGTTGCTTTTGGGGAGCGCGATTGATAAGCAGCATGAGTTTGCGTCCAAGCTTGCCGAGCCGCTGCGGTGGTACCTATTCGGGAGCAAGGATTTCCACCCGCCTACAAAGCTGTGGGTGATTCAAGCGCTGGTGATGCTTGAGCTGTATGAAAAGACCATGGCGCAGCGCCGTGAGCATGAACGTGCGCATATCCACCACGCCACCACTCTCCAGCTATTACGGCGGAGTAGTGTATTGCGGGGTATGGAGTCGCCCCGCGAAGTGGACCCTTGGAAACGGTGGATCGAGACGGAAGCCGCGAAACGTGTGGCGCTTATGGCGTTTGTATTGGACGTGTTTGACGCCACAATGTTTGGACATTCCATGGTCATGAGCGTCCATGAAATCCGCCTCTCCTTGCCCTGTTCAGAATCAATCTGGGCAGAGTTCCCGGATGAAAAGGGGATACCGCGAATCCAAAGTTCGCCCTTCTTGGTGGCGCTTAAAAAACTGCTGAATAAACAACACGTTGAGACTGGCCCGTTTGGGAGACGCGTTTTGCTAGGCGGGCTTATTTGCATTAGCCAGCAAATGCAGCAGAGAGACTTGCAGGTTAGCACGCTGGGATGGGGTCAACTCAAAGACACATGGAAAGAGATTCTAGGCCCGGCTTTCAACTATTGGAAATATGATTACGATAATTCGTTGAAAGACGACGTGCCACAAGCCGTGAGCGAGGCGTCCACCTACGTTCGTGAGCTACAGGGCTGTACTTCCTCGTTTTACCACCTTGCTCACATGTCGCTGACAATCACGTTTTTGGATATACAAGTGTATGCTGGCGGGCCATCCATACTAAACCAGCCAGTTCGACAAGTCGACCATGAAAATTCGGTTAGAAAGGTGAATGAATGGGCAAACTCGCATTATGGTAAAAAGGCATACTGGCACGCAATCCAGTTTCTTAAGGAAATGTACCTTGCCGAAAAGACTCTGGATAGCAATTCGCTGTACGTTGCCAAGTGCAACTGCCCTGCACCACCCATTCAAGGTGGTGGTAGTATTGAGCATGAGTGCAAGCCGTTTTCGGATATGGTCCAGGTGCATTACGATGCTACTAACGATCCAGTTGGTAAACGTCCCAACGCGGTTTATTTGTGCGCTTTGGTGGTGTGGGCACAGGGCTACTGCGCCGCCGGACCAGAGTCTACAATTCTTGCAGAAACGGTCAGCGCGATTGAGCAGGAGCTGATGCGTGGTGCCACCGCCGCCGCCATGCCATCGACAGCACCACCATCATCATCAACAACAACAAATAACCAGTTTAACGGGACAAAAGTCGTTCTCGAACCCGAAGAGGCCATCACGACAATTGAGAACGAGACTATGCATATCGCTAGCGCTGAGGAAGGGTGCGACTTTTTGTACAGAATGTCGCAGCTGACGCCTCACGAACTAAGCCAAACTGGCGATCGAAACAACACGGTGGGGCTGTTACGCCTCGTTGTGCAGTCGCTCAAAAACCACCACACCGAGCTGGTCCAAGAAGGCCGGCGTCTACTAATCCACTGCATTGATCGGTCGCTGGGCCGTAACAAGATTCGCTGCGAATTCATGTTTGGCACACATACAAGAGATTAAAATATATAATAAAAAAAAAAAACAACATTTAAAAACTAGTCTTGTTCTGCAATAGCTACTAACCGATCGTCAATCTCGTCCACAGATAGCTTTCTAAACCCCTCGTCTGTGCAAATGCCAATCTCAATATCATTTTTCCGGAAATCAACAGCCAGGACTGTGGACAATGCGACAATGGCAGTCTCGGCGACTTGTTGCCAATCGCCATTCGCGTGATCCTTGTTTTTCAGCTTCTTTTCCAAATGGTTCATTGCTTCTTGTTGTTTTGGCCCGGTGGCGGTGGCCTTGGAGCCAACATAGTAGCCGGCTGGATCGCACTTGTACAATTGAGGTCCCATCTCATCGTCTACCGAGACAAAGGTGATGGCGACGCCCAATGGTCGCATGTACGCTCGTTGGGTATACACTTGGTTGATGTTGGCAATCTTCTTGGCCAGCACGTCGCAAGGCATTTCGTAGCCATTCTTGTACCGAAACTCGGCAGCCTCACCCCGTGCTCGATCAACCAATGCTCGACAGTCGGCAATTTGGCCAGTCGTGACGGCTCCAACAAACGGGCTGATTTTGAAAATATACGTAACTGATGCTGGATCTAGTAGCTTATCAGGCACCTTTTTTTGTGAAATGACAACCGAGCAGTCCTTACCCCGTAGCCCCAATGAGGTGATGTTGGCAGAGGTGATTGCCTTGAATGCGTATTCTACTTGGTACAATCGCCCTTCTGGGGAAAAGATTGTAATGTGTCGGTCAAACCCAGCACTTCCTGACATTGTTGTTGTTTGTTTGTTGTGTGTGTGTGTGTGTGTTGTGAGGTATAAAAAAATAATAAAAAAAAAGGTTGAGTGGCGATAATTCTATTTCGATTCGTCCCAACCCTTTTATATACGTACACGAATTTTTTTTCTTTTCTTCTTTTCTTCTTTTCTCTCTCTCTCTTCCCAGCTCTCAGCGGTTAATTATTTACAGATGGTGGTCCAAACATGGGAGGAGCATACACTAGTATATGACGATAGACGCAACGAACAGACGCCATTCTACGAGCAGTTCTACGGGGGGCCCAAGCCGCGGGTGTCATACCATTACAACCATGATGTGTCCAAATTTCACTTTGGCGTCAAGCACCCAATGAAGCCGTTCCGACTAATGCTCACTGACCACCTGGTTCTAGGCTACGGCTTGCACGATCTAATGGACCTATACGAACCGAGACGAGCGACAAAGGACGAGATTCTGGATTTCCACTCTGAGGATTATATCGATTTTTTGCAAAAAGTGACGCCGGATAATCTCAAAAACTACGACATTGAGCTGCTTAAACGCGACTTTAATATAGGCGATGACTGCCCCATATTCGACGGTATGTACGACTACTCGACGATATATGCAGGTACGACGATGGACGCTTCGAGAAAGCTACTGAACGACCAGAGCGATATCGCCATCAACTGGTCGGGCGGGCTACACCACGCCAAAAAACACGGCGCCTCGGGGTTTTGCTACGTGAATGATATTGTCATGGCCATTCTCAATTTCCTCAGATTCCACGCGCGTGTGCTATACATTGACATTGATATCCACCATGGCGACGGCGTCGAGGAGGCGTTTTATACCACCGACCGAGTCATGACCCTGTCGTTTCACAAGTATAATGGCGAGTATTTCCCAGGAACCGGCAATTACGACGAGATTGGGACAGAAAGCGGGAAACACTACTCGCTGAACGTGCCGTTAAAAGATGGTATTGACGATGATCAGTATGTGCGGTTATTCAAGTCGGTGGTGGAGCCAGTTATGAGTGCATACCAGCCTGGCGCGGTGGTGCTGCAGTGCGGCGCCGACTCGCTAGGGTGCGATAGGCTAGGGTGTTTTAGCCTAAACACAACCGCTCATGGTGAATGTGTGCGGTTTGTCAAGACTTTTCAAAAGCCACTGCTAGTGCTGGGAGGTGGCGGGTATACCCCACGCAACGTTTCAAGGGCATGGGCCTATGAAACGTCTGTATGTTTGGGAGTGGAAATGGATCCACGGCTGCCGGCCCAAATGCCCTTTATAAAATATTTTGCCCCAGATTATTCCTTACACCCGACGCTCAGCGGCAAGGGCGAAAACAAAAACACCCGCAAACATTTGGAATATGTCAAGATGCGTGTAATTGAACAGCTACGGTATCTGAATGGCGCACCGTCGGTCCAGTTTCAGGAAATCCCCCCAGACTTGGAGGGCCATACAAATGACACTGACCAGGCCATTAAAGAAAACCATGAAGACCGTAATAAGGACGTGCGTCTTTAGTAGTAAGTAGTGGTACGTACGCATATTTTTTCTTCTCTGTTTTTGCAGCGCTTATATATTTATTTTTGTCGTTTAATTTATTTCTTTTGACTCTATATATATGTATGGAGAAAGAAAGACCCGGTAATCCCGATACCGGGGAGGTGGTTTTAAATAGCGCTAGCTATATTTATAAGGCTTAGACCTTACCCCGCCACGTGTCACGGAAGCGCTTGAGTGGGTGATGAGCGATCGGGTTCATGGCACGTGACGGCATGAAATGTCATACGTTTCAATAATAGCCGGAGGTCCGCCTTGAAAACAATTGGCGATTAGAGTGTTCTCTGTTTATGAAAGACACCCGTTTGGTTAAACAACTTATACTGGTTTTGGAATGGCCAGAATATTCTTATTTAAGGTCAAGCTTTCTACTCTTTTTTTTGTCTTTTTTTTGTCTTTTTTTTGTTTTTTGGGGGGGGGAACTTGATAATAAAAATATATCATTTCGGAGGGCTTCCCGGGCCGCCCCGCCGGGAGTAAGCTTTTTGCCCATTCCGAGGCAGGCAGTCCAAGCCATAGAGCCCAATTAACAGCTATAAACCACGCGCGCACTAAAGGCTCTTTTAATAAATCTCCCCCTCAATCTTTCTGAAGAACCCGCCCCGCCCACTCATATTTATATTATGCGTATACAAAATTTTTCTTCTCTCCCTTTTTTGACTCTTTTTTTTTTTTTTTTTTTTCTCTTCTCTTCTTTTCACTTTCCGACAACTTTTTTTGGTATCTACTTTTAAAAGTACACAATAATGGACCCTAATAGCAGCGACTTGTCGCAATCGCAAAAGACCTTCTACAAGTACGCTTCTGTATCAGAAGGCAACGACAAATTCTTATCGTTGAACGATTTTTTGGACGCGATTGCACCCCCTGATGAGGACTACCACAAGATCAGCCGAAATTCGTACGCTGTCTTGTTCCAAGTCGCTGATCGATCCACCCGGGGTAAAGTGTCCATCAACGACTGGAATGCTTTTGAGCAATTGCTAGAAAAGCCAGATGCGGAGTATGAAATTGCGTTTCGGCTGTTTGACCAGGAAGGTAAAGGCGAAGTTGACTATGAGCGGTTTGTCAAACACTACCAAGAAAACAAGAGCCCGGACGCGTTGCCATTTGACTGGACGTCCAACTGGGCGGCCTTGTACCTGGGTGAAAAGAACAAGCGACACTCTCTATCCTACCCAATGTTTTCGCAAATGTTGAGCGGGTTGATGGGTGAACGGGTTCGTCAAGCGTTTCACTACTATGACAAGAACAATTCTGGTTACATTCTACCAGAAGATTTCCAAACAATCATCAAGCAAACCGCCAGCCATAAACTGTCTGATGCTATGTTAAACAACCTACACACGCTCTGTAACATTAGCCAGTCGTCCAAGGTGTCGTATGCCAGCGTTCGAGCCTTTTTGAACGTTGTGCGTCACGTTGATATGGTTGATGTTATTGCGTCCAATGCCACTGCCAACTCAAAAGACGGGCTCATTACCCGACAGGACTTTATGAAGGAGGCTGCCAAGAATACCAAATTCTCTCTATTCACGCCAATGGAGATTGATGTCTTGTTCCACTTTACCTCTCTAAACAACCAAACTGGTCGGCTAAGTATGGACGACTTTCGACGGGTGTTTGATCCATCCTGGCAAACCCCTGAATCACGGTACCACAAGAGCGAGCAAATCAAGGTGGATGCTGCCAAAAACGCGCTCATCAACCCCAAATCATTTTTGGGCGAGGTGTTTGAATCCCTCTACAACTTTTCGCTGGGCTCCGTTGCCGGCGCGTTTGGTGCCACTGTCGTGTACCCAATCGATTTGGTCAAGACGCGAATGCAAAACCAGCGAGTGGCCACTCCAGGCCAACAGTTACTGTACAAAAACTCTATTGACTGTGCCAAAAAGGTTATTTCTCGAGAAGGCTTTAAAGGGCTATACTCTGGTCTAGGCCCACAATTAATTGGTGTGGCGCCAGAAAAGGCCATCAAACTGACTATTAATGATTTGGTGAGAGGCAAGTTGACGAATTCAGAGGGCGAACTACCACTATGGGCAGAAGTTGCTGCTGGTGCGTCTGCCGGTGGTTGCCAAGTAGTGTTTACCAACCCGCTTGAAATTGTCAAGATTCGGCTACAAGTTCAAGGTGAAATGGCCAAGAATATGGACAATGCTCCACGACGATCTGCCATTTGGATTGTCCGGAATCTAGGTCTGGTTGGTCTGTACAAGGGTGCCACTGCCTGTTTGTTGCGAGACGTGCCATTCTCTGCCATTTACTTTCCAGCCTACGCGCATCTGAAAAAGGACTACTTTGGTGAGGGCCCAACCAAGAAACTAAACATCTTCCAGCTCTTGACTGCCGGTGCCATTGCCGGTATCCCAGCCGCCTACTTGACCACGCCATGTGACGTTGTCAAAACGCGTCTACAGGTTGAAGCTCGAAAGGGCCAAACCGCATACACTGGTCTGACGCACTGCGCCAAGACTGTGCTGAAGGAAGAAGGGTTCAAGGCCTTTTTCAAGGGTGGCCCAGCCCGTGTCTTGCGGTCGTCGCCACAATTCGGCTGCACTCTAGCTGCCTATGAACTATTGCATCAAATACTCCCACTGCCTGGTCACGGCAAGACTGAGGCTGGCCACGCCATGCCATCTGCCGAGCCAAAGCAGGGCACGCCTATTAAACACTTGCGGAGTAGAAACGCGCTAAAGATCTTGTTGGACATTGACGAGAACTTTGGCAAACCAGGTGCATTGACTCCAGAACGAGCTCAAATGATTCCTGGCCTGAAGAAATAATTATATAAACCAAAAAAATTTTTTTAGACGTGTATTAAACATTAGAAACAAACAACACATACTTTATTTTTTTTTTTTTTTTTGTCTTGTTCTTTCCTGTTTTGCGCGGGGGGAAGGAGGAGGAGGGGGACAGACACGTTTCTTTCCTCCCACTTTTTCTGTTGCTCTCTCTTCTCTCTTCTCTCTCTTCCCAATTTTCCCATTTTCCCATTCCTCCCAACTTGACATCACTAATTCACTTTTTTAAAACTATGGAAAACGTAAGATTTTTGAGGACGAGAGCGCTTATTCGGCTAACACGCAAATAAACAGGACAGCAGTAGTAACATGGACACGGACGAATTGGTGCGAGCTGATGATTGTATGTACCGCCCTTTCCACAAAAGACATTTATAACTAACTAGCAACGTTTTACTAGTCGACACGATGAAGGAAAAGATGCTGCCTCCGCTGGAAGACTTGGAGGTGTCTCAAGAGGTTCGGTTTACATGGGAAGTTACCAATTGGCGAGAACTATGCACAGCACAGGACTCACGGGCGTTTAGTCCCACGTTTCAAGTGGACGGTTACAATTGGCGGATTTTAATGTTCCCGGAAGGAAACAAGAGCGAGCACGTGTCGCTGTATCTGGAGGCTACCCCAATGAACGCAACAAGCCCAGAAGAGCAGGAGCAAGAAGAGGAGCAAGATTGGGCGGTGTGTGCACAGTTTGGGTTACTAATGTGGAATCCAGAACATGCAGAAGTGCACCGGTCTAGCCATGCAAACCATCGTTTCCAACCCGACGAAAAGGATTGGGGATTTACCCGCTTTTTTGATTTGCATGGAATGACCAACAAAATCGCCGGCACAGCAGGACCCATGCTTGAAGGCGACCGAGTCAACATTACTGCATTTGTAAAGACGCTGAAGGATCCGACTGGAGTGCTGTGGCACAATTTTATCAAGTACGATTCCAAAAAGGAGACGCAATGCGTTGGTCTCAAGAACCAAGGCGCCACGTGCTACCTAAACTCTCTACTACAATCCCTCTACTTTACCCAAAAGTTTCGACAGCTAGTGTACCAAATCCCCAGTCAGAATGAACCAGCGGATAGTGTGTTTTCCGCCTTGCAGCGCATTTTTTATCTACTCAAAACGTCAAACGAGCCGGTGGGGACCATGCAACTAACACGAGCATTTGGCTGGGACTCTGGCGATGCATTCACCCAGCACGATGTCCAAGAACTTGAACGAGTGCTGATGGACAAGCTAGAATCCCAAATAAAGGGCACCAAAGTGGAAGGCGTGCTAAACGACATGCTGGTTGGAAAGATGAAGAGCTTTATTAAGTGTGTCAATGTGGATTTTGAATCCTCCCGTGCGGAAGATTTTTGGGACTTGCAACTAAACGTGAAGGGTATGAAAACTTTGGAAGACTCGTTTAAGGACTACATTCAAGTTGAAATGCTGCAAGGCGAAAATCAGTACCAAGCGGAAGGGTTTGGTCTGCAAGACGCCAAGAAGGGTGTTGTGTTTGAATCTTTCCCGCCCGTGCTGCATCTTCAACTGAAACGGTATGAATACGACTTTGTCCGAGACTGCATGGTTAAAGTCAATGACCGGTATGAATTCCCTCTAGAAATGGACCTGGCTCCGTATATGGAAAATGACCGTGGCGAAAAGTGGAACTATAAGCTGCATGGTGTGCTTGTACACTCTGGTGATCAAAACGCTGGTCATTACTATGCATTAATCAAGCCAACCGCCAACAGTGATTGGTTCCGATTTGACGATGACCGAGTTACTCGAGCCACCCTCAAGGAGGTGCTGGAGGAGAATTATGGCGTTGATAACGTGCCGCCAGGGCCCATGCGGCTCAACCGAATGAACATTCGGCGTCATTCCAGTGCTTATATGCTGGTTTATATTCGAGAAACGCATGAAGATGCAATTCTAGACTGTGGTGAGGACGTTATCCCGGACCATATTCCTACGCGGATCCAAACTGAGCATGAAGAAGAGCAGCTGAAACGTAAGGAACGTGAAGAGCAGCAGTATTTTATGAACGTTCGGGTGGCCTCCAACCAGCAGTTTGCCCATTTCCAAGGGTTTGACATTGGGCAATGGGATGAGTCTAGACGTCGTGAAGGCGAGGCTTGGACTCGAGAAGCCCAGCCATTAATGCTCAAGCTACGAAAGGACTCGACAATGCCTCAGGTTTATAACACCATTGCTGAGCAATTGGGCATGTCGGTTGATCAAATCCGGTTGTGGGGATTAATCCCTCGTCTAAACAAGACATATCGGCTCGATTCTGTACTTGACCAAGGTTCTGACAAGATGCTAATTGACCAAGCCAAGCCACGTGTGAACCGAACAAACCAAGAAATGAACATTTGGGTGGAAAATGTCGAGCTTGACTCTGCTGGGACCACGATCCTTTCCACCAATGACGACGACGAGACAACATCTATTCAGGGCAAGTCACTAATCTTTTTGAAAATGTTTGATCCAGTGCAGCAAGTGATTCGAGGCGTGGGGACACATACTGTCAACAACTCTGACACCATTGGCCAACTCGCCGAGTTGATCAAGTCGCGACTGGACAATGAGCAGCCAGCCACCAACAACAGCAACAGCACGATCCGTATTTATGAAGAAGTTAAACCCGAAATGGTTGAAGTTGTCAAGCCAGGCACCACGTTTTATGACGCGGAGATTGGCGATGGCGACGTGCTGTGTTTTGAATGGGAGTCAACCCCCGAGCAGATGGAAAAGTTTGAATACAAGACTGCCGCCGAATATTACGACTTTATGAATAACCGAGTAATGATTACGTTTAAGCAACGACCACTAGACGATGACGATATTAATACCAACACGGCAAACGAGTTTGAAGCATGGATGAGCAAAAAGAGCACGTATGAGCAAATGAGCGAGCGGGTTGGTCAAGTTCTCAAGGTTGACTCGTCACACCTGCAATTCTTCACGGTTGACTCGCGGGGTATGCCAAAGACGCCAATCAAGCGGTCTCCAGCAGCGGCAACCACTCTACAGCAATGGATTGCACACCCATACTCGCACGCCTTTACTACTACAATCATGTACCAAGTCTTGGGCATGTCTTTGGAAGAGCTTGAACAAAAGGAGCATGTGATTGTCAATTACATGACGGAGGGGTTGAGCCAAGAGCACAAGTATGAGCTGTTGGTTGGCAAGAATGCAAAGATTAGTAATGTCATGGCGGAGCTGACCAAAAAGTTTGACGATGATGACATTAAGGTGGACGTGGCCAAGCTCAAAAAGTGGATTGTAGTCAACCACCGCTTGGAACGGGTCATTACTGACGAGAATGATGAATCGATTGACGAGCTGAGCCGCCAAAACACTCGACTATACATTTCCAAAATGCCAAAGGAAGAGATTGATGCGCAACACTGCGAGGATCCAGATTACAAGATTGTCACAGTGCAGCATTTCCAAAACGACCCTAGCTACCTGCATGGTATCCCATTCACGTTTGTCGTCAAGCGCAACGAGCCGTTCACAGAGACTAGACAACGTTTGCAAAAGACGCTTGGTGTGTTTGACAAGTTTTTTGAGACTATAAAGTTTGCTGTATTGAGCAGAGATCGAAGCCATGCTCCAGTATACATTACCGATTATGTGGACGAGGAGGATGAAGAAGAAGAGGAAGAAGAAGGCGCTGATTTGGATGATGACGCTACAGAAGGCGGCTCAACCACTACCGACGAAAAGAAGCATCAACGGCCGTTTGTCTTGTTTGACGAGATTGAGCCTCAGGCGCATATTTTGGGGTTGGACCATTATGACAAGACGGCGCGACGCGGATACGGCCAGGCTGCTATTAAGATGCGGTAGGTTGGGGGTCAAACGAGCTTATATAAAATTAAACAAGTAAACAAAATGAAGAAAAATGAGAGGAAGAAGAAGAAGAAGCAATGACTGGTTTTGATAAACTGTGTAATGTGCGGCTTTTGATCGACACTCATACGCACAGTTTCCTCGGGTGACCCCTGCTCCTACTCCCCTTCGCGATCTTAACCAGCATGCATTGGCGTTGGTTCGAGAATAGGCACGTGGTCCACAAGGGAGCGACTATAATTACGAACCCAAAACCATTACAAACGTTATATCACAAGGCAGAGGAATTGGCACGAGAGCATTTCTATAGCTACAAAGCGTACTTTCATTTTACTTGACGTATTATCCACAGAGAAACCATTCAATGATTTCTGCTTCCAAATGTTGAGCCGCATAATGTCTTGGAGCTTTAAATTGGACAAACGCAGAGTCGGGGCTCTTTGACGTCGAGGTCTGCTTGGCAAACACAAACGAAGAAAGACGGCTTACCCAGCGCGTTGGATTTATCACGATATTAATTAATTATAAATTATAAGGGGGAGATTTTTCTTCTTCTTTCCCTTCTCTATATTTTGTCCAGTTTTCATCTCACATATCTCAATTCTCTCAGTTTAAAACAGCATGTATACGGAAGCAGTCAGGGCGACCACAAAAGCAGCGTTACCGTTAATCTTCACAGCCGAGTTTGCATCCTTAGACTCCTTGCTCTCATTGCCTGGCAGTGTCCCGTTGATATAGACCTGAGTGTAGTTGTTCTTCTTTTCCACCTTGCTAATGTTCTTTGACAGGTCGTCAAAGTAGTCGGTAGAGTTGGCCTTTTGGCAAGAACATGGCTGCTTCTTGATACAATAGCACTCCACGTGGTAGTTTGTACCGTTCAGGGTGGTATTATAGGCATAGTTGTAGACGTCGTCATTCTTGTTACCCCAGTAGCCTGGGTAGTGGTGGGCAGCTGCAGAAGCAAGAAGCAAACCACCACCTAGACCAATACCAGCAGCAGCCCCAGCTATGTATGGCGTTCGAGATCCCCCGCCGTATACCCCGGCAGAGTTTGGTCGTGCTGGAGTGATACCAGCCCCTCGAGCCGGTGCACTACCACCACTGCTACCACCTCGACTGCCACTACTGCCACTGCTACCGCCTCGACTGCCACTACTACCACTGCTACTACCGCCTCGACTTCCACTACTACCGGAACTGCCTGAAGATGACCCCCCTCCTCGGCCACCACCGCCGAAGCTACCACCGCCCCGTCTCTTGACAAGGTCTATCGGGCTCGCACTCGCCAGCCCTACGATGAGCACTATAAGTAGTGTAATGATGTATCCGTTTCTCATGACGACTTTTTTTTTTTTTTTTTTTTTCCTTCTCTTTGTGGTGTGGTAAAATTAGGGAGGGAGAAATGCGGGTTTTTATATTCCCGCGCAAGACCGGCGGGCCCGTTTTTAAGCATTGTTCAACCGCTTCGGAAGCAAGTGCAGACCCACTTGCTGAACATACCGAAACAAGCTTCTTGTCCCCTCTCCGAAACGCACACCACCTGACTATTATGCAAGTGGATTAGCTTTTTTTTCTTCTTCTTTTCTTCTTTCTCCTCTTGCCGTTTTGGTAGCTGACGTGTGATGATGTGGCTGTCCGAAGATGCGGCTGTGTGTCTATGTATGGTAAGTGTCGCGCGAGCCAAAAAAAAAATTGATCTCTCTACACCAAACGAAAAATTTTTATTTTTCAAGCCTTCACACGCTCTCTAGACAGACATGCCGCCAAAGAACAACAACAACAACAACCAGAATGGCATCCGCCTACCGGGCGCGATTCTGGACGAGATTAACGCGAAACGAGACGAGGACTCGCGGAGGTTTAAAAACAAATCACACGAGAGCAGAAAAGATATGCGGAAACGGCAAAGACAGGAAAAAAAGTCAGCTGCTGCTGATAAACTCCCCGACGACAAACAGAAACAGAAAGAAAAACGAAAACGGACTGAAAGCGATGACGACTGGTTTGGCACGAGTGATAGAGAGGAGGATGATATTATGAAACGGCGTAGAGAGGCTAAAGAACGTAAAGCGGCAAAGAAGGAAGCCAAAACCCCCCAACCAAAACAGAAAATAGGACCAGACTGGACTATCGAGGAGGAAATGGCTCAGAAACGTGACATTGAAAGCATGAACTACTACGCCAAAAAGCTCGGTCTTAAAGATCCAAAGGGGAAATCAGGCGACGACCAGATGGATAGCATCCTCGACGGGTTGGAATTTGGCGATGAAGAAGACGACTTTGAACTTGACGAGGACAGCAGCGATGAAGAAGAAGAAGAAGAAGAAGAAAAAGAAGAAGACGTGATGGCCAAACTAGCTGCCGCCAAAAAGAAACAACAGAAGGAACCAAAAAAACCCGTCATCAAACGTCCACCAATGGACCGTGCCCAACAAAAAGACCTGGAAGATATGAATTACTACGCCAAGAAATTAGGCCTCAAAAACTCAAAGGGGAAATCCGGCGATGACCAAATGGACAGCATTCTTGACGGGCTGGACCTGAGTTTTGACGAAGAGGAGGAAGAGGAAGAGGACCTTGAGGATGATGACGACGACGAAATAGACAGCGACGACTTTGACGACGAACCAAAGGAGAAGGAGAATCCATACGTGGCTCCAGTATCCACCACAGAACCACCTAACCCCAGCAAGTACATTCCACCTTCCAAACGAGCCGCACTTGCCGCCGCTGCTGCAGACAATGTCGAAAGCGAACAAGACATCAAACTCAAACGACAAATCAAGGGTTTATTAAATCGAGTCTCCGAAGCCAACATGGGCTCCATTATCAACGAGCTCGAGGCACTATACACCTCCAACTCTCGAAATAGCGTCAGCAAGTTTATCAGCCAGACCATCATTGACAGCACGGCAATGCAGGGCATGCTTCAAGAGCAGTTTCTGATCGTGCATGCTGGTCTCGCCAGTGCCCTTTACCGTACAGTAGGCGTTGACTTTGGCGCCCATTTCGTGCAGAGTCTAGTCGAGCGGTTTGAAAAGGAGTGTAAAACAGCGGGGAAAGAAGCGTCCAACCTGTTATCCATGATTTCAGAAATTTACACGTTCCAGATGGTCTCTTGCCGACTAATGTACGACATTGTCAAGGAGTTTTTGAGCGATATTGGCGAACAAAACACTAGCTATCTGCTAACGGTTGTGCGAAATGCCGGATCCCAGCTGCGATCCGACGACCCGGCCGCATTGAAGGAAATCATCCTACTGTTACAAAAACAGGTTCAAAGAGCCGACCCTAAAGAGATTACACAGAGAACCCGTTTCTTGATTGACGAAATCACCGCGCTGAAAAACAACCGCCAAAAACAAGTCTCGGAATCCACCATGGAAATGCGTAAACGAATGAAAAAGTTTTTGGGTACCGTTTCGGCCGGAGACCCGATCCAGGTGTCGTTAGATGATATCCGCAACGTTGATACACGCGGCAAATGGTGGCTCGTTGGTGCGGCGTGGAACAATAGCCAGAAATCTAGCCACGCGGAAAATGACAATGACCAGGCCAAACTCGACGACGTCCTTGACGCTGCCGAAACAAACTGGCTGGAACTTGCAAAACAACAGCGTATGAACACTGACATTCGGCGTGCAATCTTTGTCACTCTAATGAGCAGTGAAGATTATGTCGACGCGTCTGACCGACTCACCAAGCTCAACCTCAAGAGCAAGCAGGAACGGGAAATCCCAAAGGTCATTATGCACTGCTGCTCAAATGAAGACATGTACAACCCATACTACGCGTGTGTGGCGTCCCAGCTATGCCAAAAGTCGCACTCGTTGAAAAAGACATTCCAGTTCCAGCTCTGGGACTACATTACCATGTTGGAAGAGGAGAGCAAACAAGCCCAAAGCCTACGCAAGACATCGCACTTGGCACGGATGTTTGGTGCAATCGTCTGTGATGGCGGCATGTCACTAGACGTGCTCAAAACCATCAACTTTTTGACGGGTGATGATGAGATTAAAATCTTTGTGGAGCTGTTTCTGGTTACCATATATACTACGGTAGGCAAAAAGGCAGAGACGAGCGGGACCAGCATGTTTGAAGTGCGTCGTAACCCGTCTGCTTTGCACGCCTTGTTCAAAAACACCAAGGAGGATAAAGTTATCAAGGGGATCCAGGTTTTCCACAAGCATAGTGACCTTAACGAGTCCTCAATGCTAAGTGCCAAGGAAAAACATCGTGCCAAGCAAATTGCTCGCATTGAATGGGCTGTAGATATTATAGATTACATTTAAAAAAAAACGTTTGTTTATGATTTTTCCAGTTGCAACCTGCGCAGTTCGGTGCTGCTTAGTTTATCGGCAGCAGACGATCCTCCAACCAAATCCACTTCAAATAACTTGAGTTCGTGCCAGTGTTTTTCCCGTCGCATCTTGTTCACTAAATCTCCGCCGCTGCGCGTTTCAGTACTAACCACCAACGCATCAAGAGACTCATCGTGCGCCGTTGGACCGTATATATCGTTAATCATCGAGAATTCGACCTTGAGGAAGGGGAAAATGTAGTTTAGAAACCTTTCCACTGATTGTTTCCGCCCCGCGTATGATTGCATTGCCTGCGCGTACTTTTTATTCTTCAGCAGCTCTGGGCCAGTGATGCATACAACCAGTCTCTCACGAGCAAGATACCCTGAAAGTGTGAGTAGAAGCTTATGTCCGTCGTGCAAGTGGTCAAACGTGCCCGCCACTACAACTGCGTTTTGTTCACAGTGTTTAGTATACACGAGTCTGAGATGTTCGGGGGAATCTGTGCCATCAACGCTACCTTCGAGAGGAGTACCAGGCTGTAGGTTTTGTTGTTGTTGCTGCTGATTTTCGTCGTCGTCTTCTTCATCCATGCGTAGAAACACGACCGGTAGTTTTTGTACATCGCTTGTTTCTGGGGCAAGCTTGCGAAACACGCTTTCATTGTTGGCTTCTCGGTTGCCTGTAACGACACACTCCCAAGATTGGTCTCGACTAGGGTCAAAGTCGTATCCGTCGAGCAAAACACACACAGTAACATGGGTACGATCCAGCTTGGCTGCCTCATGCCTGCAAAGTTCATAAACTTGTCTCACTATACTCTCCACTCCCATCAGAGTCGGCGGGTTTTTCATCAGGTACACGTCCAGCCGACCTCCATCCATTGTCATCTTCAATGCCTCGTTCACAGTTATCGTGTACCGTTTGTCTATCTGCGCGCATCCCTGCAACAGCAGCACTGTCGCGTTGTATAGCATTAGTGTTAAGTGTGTCGTCGGGGGGTTTCCAAGTGAGGAGAAAAAAAAGCGGAGGAGCTCTGTCCGATGCCGCTTCGAATCCTAGTTTTATTTCCCAAAACTTTTTCTAAATTAACTGTGTAGTAGTAGTAGTACGTAAAAAGTGCACGCAAGAACGAGTCACGCGATTAATGGCGAAAATTAGAGACGTTTGAACTCGGTCCGTAGTATCTCGACTTTTGCACAGCTGGCGACGACGACTGCTATGCTGGTTTGAGTTCTCTCGGAAAACAACCTTGGCTCATTGTTTAGTTGTTTAGACAGACAGACTGCCAGTTCCCGCCAGAATTGGCTAGCGCAAAGCGCGCGCGGTCCTCCCAAACGCATTAAAACATTTTTTTTTTTTTTTCATCATCATCAACACCACACACACTTATCTATTTAAAAAAAAATGAGCTCAGTGCGGGATGTGAATCCTGGTCGAGCCGTTGAACGAGAGAGACAGGCTGCCGAGCGAGACGATGCGAAGGAGGCGACGGTGGTGGACCCAGCAGAGGAGTACCGCCGGCTGATGGAGCTGCGGTCTGGCGGGCGGTATATCCCACCTGCCAAGCTACGAGCTTTACAGGAGCAGATGAAGGCCAACCAATCGCCCAAAGACGCGCAACGGATCGGGTGGGAGAAGTTGAAGAAACGGATCAATGGGTTGATTAATAAAGTTAGCAGTGATAATATTAAGGATATCGTCGTGCAAATGTTTGATGCGAATCTGGATCGAGGCCGTGGCGTGTTTTGCCGGTCGATAATGAAAGCACAATCGTCCTCGTTGGGGTATACGAACGTGTATGCCGCACTTGTTTCTGTCGTCAACTCGAAACTACCCAAAATCGGCAACCTACTAGTCACTAGACTGATTATTCAGTTTCGAAAAGCATTCAAGCGGAACGATAAAGCAACATGTATAGCCAGCAGCACGTTCTTGGCCCATCTATGTAACCAGAAAATCGCACACGAGATTCTATGCTTGGAGATTCTTCACCTGCTGCTTCTCCAGCCAACTGAAGACACGGTCGAAATCGCCGTCGGGTTTATTCGCGAAGTGGGCGCGTTTTTGCAGGAATATAGCAAGACGGCAACTACAGGTGTGTTTGAACGGTTCAGATCAATCCTACACGAAGGCGCGGTTGATAAACGGATCCAGTACATGATTGAAGTCCTATTCCAGACCAGAAAAGACGGCTTTTTGGAAAACCCACCAGTTCCTGCCAAACTCGACCTGGTTGAGGAAGACGAACAAACTACCCATATGATTGGTCTTGACGACGAGCTTAAAGGTTTCGAGATTTTGAACGTGTTTAAATTCGACCCGGAATATGAAGCAAATGAAGAGCTGTATAAACAAGTCAAGGATGAGATTTTGGGCGGTGGTGACGATGACAACGATGACGATGACGAAGAGGATAGCGACGCGGCTAGTGAAGAAGACGATGAGGAGGAGGAGGAGGAGGAGGAGGACGCCAAAAAGGATGAGAATGGTATTACCATCAAAGACATGACTCAAAACGAGCTGACCGAGCTGAAACGAAAGATTTACCTAACAATCCAATCTAGCATGAGCGCTGATGAAACTATGCACAAGCTAATGAAACTAGACAATAAGGAAAACACTAATGAACTTTGCAAGATGGTTGTGGAATGCTGCGCTCAAGAGAAGGTCTATCACAAGACGTACGGTACAATTGTTGAAAAGATGAGCAAGTTGAGACGGTTTTATCGCATCTCGTTTGAGGATACGTTTCGTCATTTCTACGACATTATCCACCGCTACGACGCCAACAAGCTACGCAATATCGCCACTTTATACGGCCAGGCACTGGCTCGAGACGGTCTATCATGGGAAGTGTTTGACGTGGTGTATATGGACGAGGACAATTCCACGTCTGCCACTCGTATCTTTATCAAGATTTTGATGGCGGAAATGATGCAAGAACTGGGCGTTCCAGCGCTTGTTGAGCGGTTTAAAGAGCCGTACCTGCAATCCTCGCTAGCCAACATGTTCCCCACATCTCGGCGCTCTAAATGCATGTTTGCCATCAACTATTTCACAGCCATTGAGCTTGGGCCTTTGACCGATGGGCTGAGAGCCGCATTGGACGATATCCCACCAAGCCCCGCCGCATCTAGCCGAAGCTCTAGTAGGAGTAGTAGTAACCGGTCAAGATCAAGGTCTAGGTCATGGAGCAGGTCACGGTCGAGATCAAGGTCAAGGTCAAGGTCGTCCTCGCGGTCCAGGTCGTCAGCTAGCCGAAGCAGATCAGAAGGCGGCCACCGAGGTCGAAGTCGTTCCCGGTCGTACTCGAGATCTAGATCGAGATCGCGCTCTGGGTCATATTCATCCCGGTCTAGATCGCGGTCATATTCATCATCCCCGCGGTCTCGTTCTCAACGTGGTCAAAATCAAAATCGAGGTCGAAGCAGAAGCAGAAGCAGGAGTAGAAGCAAGACCCCGCCTCGTCCTGCGTCTCCCCCACGAAACGACAATGATGAGCCAACACGAGGCAGAAAGCCTACCCGGTCTCCATCACCACCAAAGAAGGTCGAGCGCGAGTACACGCCACCGCCTCAACGCCCTCGGACATGGAAGGAAGCCGAGTCCAACAAGCGCCAACATTCGCCACCGGCCAGCAGTGGTGGCACGAAACGAGCCAGAGCCAGTGATTATCTAGATTAGGTAGCTTTTTGCGTATATATAGAGCTATAGCCGGTGTTTTTTTTTTTTTTTTTTTTTCTTTTTTTCTTTGGGGCAAGGAACCGAGTCAAAGACCGGCTCCCGCCGGGTTATTCTCGTTGTTCTCCCAACAACAAATTGCTTTGCCAATAAAAACCGAACAAAATTTTCGTTTTTCCCTCTCATTTTTTGCAAAAAACGTTTTTTTCAACATTACAAAAACAACAACCATGCTTAAACAATTCATCAAACCAAGTCCTCTGAAAACCGCCCAATCGTCGTTAAAGAGCACTGTCTCTTTCATGGCTCGACGAGGCATGGCTTCTTCTTCTGAAGGTATGAATCTTTTCCCGCAAAAAAAGAAAAAAAAATTAAATAAATAAACAAACGCCATCGGGGGTTGTTTTATTTAAAAAAAAAATACCCGAGATCAATTACTAACCCACAAATCTTAGAACTTGACTTGGTCGTTATTGGCGGTGGTCCAGGTGGATACGTTGCTGCCATCAAGGCTGCCCAACAGGGTCTGAAAACTGCGTGTATCGAAAAGCGTGGGGCTCTTGGCGGTACTTGTTTGAACGTTGGCTGTATTCCATCCAAGGCCATGCTGAACAACTCTCACCTGTACCACCAAATCCTGCACGACACAAAAAAGCGAGGCATTGAGGTTGAAAATGTCAAGGTGAATATGGAACAGTTCCAAAAGTCCAAGCAAGACGCTGTTACCGGTCTAACTAGCGGTATTGAAGGCTTGTTCAAGAAGAATGGTGTCGACTACTACAAGGGTACCGGGTCGTTTATCGACGAGCACCAAGTCAAGGTTGATCCAATCGAAGGCGGTAAGGAAGCCACCTTGAAGGCCAAGAACTTTATCATCGCCACTGGTTCCGAACCAACCCCATTCCCAGGAATTGAGATTGACGAACAAAAGATTGTCACCTCCACTGGTGCCTTGGAATTGAAGGAGGTTCCAAAGAAACTGGCCATTATTGGTGGTGGTATTATCGGTCTGGAAATGGGTTCCGTTTGGTCCCGTCTAGGCTCTGAAGTTACAGTGTTGGAATACTTGCCAAATATTGGCGGTGCTGGCATGGACAGCGAGACTAGCAAACTGGCTGAAAAGACTCTAAAGAAGCAAGGCATCAAGTTCAAGACTGGTACCAAGGTTCTAAGCGGTGCTGTTGAAGGTGAGCAAGTCAAGATTGAGGTGGAGAATGCCAAGTCTGGCAAGAAGGAGTCTCTTGACGCTGACGTTTTGTTGGTGGCTGTTGGCCGACGACCATACACCCAGAATTTGGGTCTAGAAAAGATTGGCGTTGATGTCGATGAACGTGGCCGAGTCGTTATGGACTCTGAGTTCCGAACCAAACACCCACACATTCGAACCGTGGGTGATGTCACTTTTGGTGCCATGTTGGCCCACAAGGCTGAAGAAGAAGGCATTGCTGCAGTTGAATATATCAAGCACGGTCACGGTCATGTCAACTACGGCTGTATCCCATCCGTCATGTACACACACCCAGAAGTCGCCTGGGTTGGTCAAACTGAACAAGAAGTCAAGGAGGCTGGCATCAAGTACAATGTCGGCAAGTTTCCATTCTTGGCCAACTCTCGTGCCAAGACTAACATGGACTCTGAAGGCCAAGTCAAGTTTATTGCCGATAAGGAAACTGACCGAGTGTTGGGTGTCCACATTATTGGTCCAAACGCTGGTGAAATGATTGCCGAAGCTGTGTTGGCTATTGAATACGGCGCGTCTTGTGAAGACATTGCCCGAACCTGTCACGCCCACCCAACCTTGAGTGAAGCATTCAAGGAAGCCGCCATGATGACTTATGACAAGGCTATCCACTTTTAAAAGAAAAAAGAGAGAGTGTGAGAGAAGGACTTGATAAGAATGGAATAGTGTAAAGAGAAGAGAAAATTGAACAAAAACTAATGAACCGTTATGATATATATATATGTATACGCGTGTCCACGTAGAATACGTCTTAGTAGTATGTTTTTACGGCCTAATGCTTGTTTATTGGTGTAGATTGATGAATATGTGGCTTGGCACAATAATACAATGGCTTGGTATATTAATGAATCATATGCAAATAGTATGAGATTTTAGCGTCTATTATAATTTGTTCAAAATGTATACTTTGAGGTGCGTACTTTTCCGATCAGCGGCTCAAGCGCTTCTGGGAGGAGCCGTGCGGCGTCGCCAAGAAATACCCAGCCGTCCTTCTCATCCATGTTTTCTGGTGCCTCGAGGTTAAACACGGCCACTTTCCCACCCCTTCTAGTCACATGCTGTACATATGACGCGGCCGGCCACACCATCCCAGACGTGCCAATCACCAGAATCAAGTCCACCTCCCCTGATTGAACAAACCGGTCCGCCAAATCCACAGTCTGCAAGGGCAGCGTCTCCCCATACCACACCACGCCGGGTCTTAATAGCCCGTGTTTACACGACGGACAATGCGGCAGCTCATCCTCCGGTATCGATCTGATATCAACGTTCTCGTCGTGAATGCAGTGGCCAAGTGAGGGGGCAGGCGGGTTTGTGAAATCCTGCTGGTTATAAGTACACATGAACGACGTACACTTCACCGTGAACAAGTCGCCATGGAGGTGGAGTAGTGAGTCGGCACTATGGTTTGCACGTGTTGATAGCCCGTCCACATTCTGGGTTAGAGTGAGGAACCGGGATTGGCCACGGCGGTCGGCTAACTGGGCTAATGCATAATGTCCCTTATTTGGCATGGCTTTCAACGCCGCTGCCCGCCGCATGGCATAGAACTGCCACACCAACGCCGGGTTGGTTTGGAATGCGTCCAGCGTAGCTAGCTCGCTCGCTTCATAATCCCCCCACAACCCACCACTCCCTCGAAACGTGGGAAGGCCGCTAGACGCCGATAACCCCGCGCCTACCAGCGCAAGAATCCGCCTAGATGAGCATAATTGGCGCTGGAATGACTTTAAATCTGTAGACATGGGAGGTGTCTGTGTCTGTGTCTGTGTGTGTGTGTGTGTATATGAGAGAGAGAAGAAATGATGATGAGGTAATCACACAAAAAAAGCTCTCCTCCCAAATACCCTTTCCTCCCAACGTGAACAAGAGGAAAAACTTTTTTTTTAACATTTTTTTACACCAACACACACACAACACACAACCGCGCGTTTATTTATTATTCGGAGGAAAAAAAAAAAAGAAAGATGGATATTGTAGAGTCGGTGGACCAAATCATGCGACGTGTTTTGGACGGATCCCGAACACTTCAGGATGAGAACAAGCTGCAAGTCGCGGATGTGTTTGAGGTTTTGCCCGAACGCAAGCTGCTGGACTACTACCGTGTTATTAAACGTCCTGTTTCCTTGACAAAGGTGTCGAGAAACATTACCCACAAGCGCTACAAGCGGTTCAGCGAGTTTATCCGTGACATGGCGCAGATTTGTTTCAATGCAAAGACGTATAACGAGAAGGGTTCGATAATCTATATTCACGCCGACATTCTCGAAACATATGTCCGCGACGAGCTCAACAAGCTCAAGGAGCGTGGCCAGCTAAGCGAGAAGGAACTAAAGTATCCTAACCTTGGCATGCTCCCAGACTCCAACGAGAATGATGACGATAATAATAATAACAGTAACGGGGATGACGATAATGACGACGATGATGATGAGGATGGCGGCGGTCGGCGGCGGCGTGGCCGGCCTCGACGGTCAGTCACTTTGAAACGCCAGCAGCAATTGATACAGCAGCAGCAAGAGGAGGAAGAAGAGGAGGAGAATGAGAGTATGGTGCTTGAGGATAAGCGGAAGAAGCGTGGTCGACCTCCAACCGTTGACCGCCCACATGAACACCGTATCAAGGCGATTATGCGTGGTATTCGTAAAGAAAAGGACCGGACTGGCCGTGCAATGTACCTCGAGTTTGAAAAGCTGCCGGATATCAAGTTTTATGGCGATTATTACCAGCAGATTTTGCAACCAATTGCGCTAGACGCCATTCGGAAACAAATCAAACGTCGGCAATACAAGTCCGTCGAGGCGTTTTTGGCAGACATGAACCTCATGTTCAACAATGCAAAGACGTATAACCAAGACGGGTCGACTATTTTCGAAGACGCGGACCATTTGCAACGGCAGATGATGGCGTTGGCTGAAGAGGAGCTAAAAAAGCCAGACTCAGTGTACCAAGACCCAGAATCAAACTCCAAAACCGCTCGACTCCCACTTGACCAGTTTGAACACCTTGGCGAGACATATCGAGTTGGTGACTGGGTGCATTTGAACAATAACAATGACCCGTCCAAACCAACTATTGGCCAGATTTTCCGGATCTGGAAGACGAGCAATGAACGGTGCTATATCAACGTTTGCTGGTACTACCGACCGGAGCAGACTGTTCACCGGTTTGACAAGCTGTTTTATGAGAATGAGGTTGTGAAATCTGGTCAGTACCGTGACCATGTCGTGGATGAGATTTTGGAAAAATGTTTTGTCATGTTTGTGACAAAGTTTCAGCGTGGCCGACCAGCCGGGATTGGCGAACGAAGCGTGTATTGCTGCGAGTCGCGGTACAATGAGAATGAAAAAACGTTCAACAAGATTCGTACGTGGAAGGCGTGTATTCCAGACGAGGTACGGTCTACAGACTACCCAATGGACATGTTTGAACGAACACACATGCTGCGACGAGTTATTAGTCCAATCAAGCATTTGCTCCCGCCAGACGCCAAGGAGGATGACCCAATCCCTGAGCCTCATTTGGGTGCTAACAATGCCCCGCCTATTGTCGGGGCTGTCTACAAGCGGCCATACGACCCAGACGATCCACCAGAACAGCCAACCGATGAGACTGCTGATGTTGGTACTCCTAAACAAGCAACTACTAAACGCAACTCATTTGGATCGCAACCGACCGATGCTGCTGGTGGGTCCCATACTCGGCAGTACATTCGTCAACCACAGCCATTCCTGCCACCAGGCGGTGGTGGCGCACAATTGTTGAAGAACCGGAATGGTAGCAGCAACACTGCCAGCCCTGCGCAGCCAGTGAGTAGTATCAATGCAGCGGTCAGCCCAGTGCACACGCCAACTGCACCCGGGTTTTACCAACCTTCGCAGATCCTGTCGACGACTCGAGCCAGCATTGGGTACATGCCGCCTGCGCCAAACGCAGTGTTCACCCTGCCCAAGTACACACAAGACTTGCTGCCGTACCGGGATTTGGATGATAAAGTGGTGCGGACTAGTAGTGGGGACATGGCTTGGTTCTCCTGCCCACCAGTGTATATTAACCAACGAATTGCTACCGGACCGCATCTAGA